>JAOUQY010144903.1:0-13451 GCA_028566355.1 Doras micropoeus
CAAGTTAATGAGTAAGCACTCTTGTAAGTCGCTCTGGATAAGAGCGTCTGCTAAATGCCATAAATGTAAATGTAAATATAATATTTTATAATATTTTATTCCAGGACTTAAAAATCATTCATTCACATGAAACAAACAATTTAACCTTATTGAACTACACGGGATTATGTGTTGATCTACATTTAAATGAAATGAATTAAATAAAATATTTTTTCAGTGTAGGCGTAGTAGTAAATTCATACATGTATTCTTTGCAAATAAATGACAACAAATTGGCTTACTAAGCTTATCACTTAACCAATCAAAGTGACTGATAAATCATTTACACAAATGACCTAGAGTAAGGCTAGCAGTGGGGCTTGTGTGATGAGCAGCTGCATACAGGATATTGTTTCTAAATCAGAGACGCCATTTAAAGGCCATGACGTAATCCAGCCAGTGAGTCCAGGCAGTTCGTTTTAATGCAGCTCACCATTTAAATGTGAATGCCCCTGATTCAAGTAGTTAGTTTTTATAATAATTATTTTCCTAATGATACTTTTGTGGTATAGTAATGAGAAAATGTATGTAAATCGGTGGTTCAGTTATCGACTGGAGGTGCCTTTACAGGGCGGATGCAGAGGCGGAGTCAACAAAGAACTATTTAAAACTCATTCGTAATTTTGGAGACTAAGAAGGCTTTTGGGAAACACTCGCAAAATTTGTGTTTTTACAGTTACGTCGTTCTTAAAGTTGTTTGCAAATCTTTAAGATTAATCTTCTTCAGGAAACCCAGCTCTGTTTTATTGTATCAACTGAGTGTTGGTTCAGATTCACACATTAAGCTCTCTCTCAAATCAAAAGTAATTTAACTACTTGACATAACCTATTATACTGTTTCAGTTTTTCTTGTTTTTCTAATATGTCACACCTGACTCACCCACATTCATGGTAGTGCAAATGTTATAGATCTACCTATCAGCCTCTGCATGTCACATGGCCTGTCACATGTTCACTGATTACTCTCAGATGCCTGGTTCCACCTTGATGAGCATTTGTATTTGAGTCCTGCCTTGTATTGCACCCTTTGTCAAGCTTTTGTCATTGTTATTTGTTGTTCCATGTATGACATGCTGTTGTTTCTTGTTTCTGTGATTTTTTTTGGTTTGGGTTTTTCTTGTTTTGATTTAACTATATTTAATAAATCATCTGCACTTGCATCCACCTTTGCCTCCAGTAAGTTTCACGTCACATCTACGGTACCAGCCAGTCAGAATTACTAATACTGAAACCTTTTCCTCTCAAAAAGAGACAATCACCAGTGTGCTGCTCTAAGCCCAACCTAGTCCCCATGACACCTATATAAAGTCTATTTTTTAGTACAAATTTAATCATAGTTGTTTATTTTTATGGCTTCTGCATGAATCACTACAAAAATATTTTATATTTCTACGCATTCTACGCATTCTACGCAAGTGTTAAAGAAAAATGTTGGTATGTCGCCATAAAAGAACAGCTCAAACAAATCAATGAAAGAAGATGACACTCCATGATACGTGTGTGTATATCATATGCGCCAGGGGCATAGACCTGCAGTCCGTTAATGAGCTTTAGGTGACACCTGAAATTTTACGTGTTGCTCAGACTGTACAAATCTCATTTCCAGAAAAACTGGGACACTTTCTAAAAATGCAGAAAAAACCCTGAAATCTGTAATTTTTTAATTCAGTTGAAGCTTTATATAACAGACAAAAGGACAAGAAAAAATGTTCAGTGTTTTCCATCATGAACTTAATTCCATTTATTAAATATAAACAAATTTAGAAATTGATGCCTGCAACACGCTCCAGAAAAGTTGGGACAGAGGCAGATACTTTTTAATCATTTCAGAAATGAAGATACTAATTGTTGCAGGTTAAATCTTTGCCCATTCTTGCTGTGTATAAGACTTGAACTGCCCAACAGTCCATAGTCACCGTTGTCTGATTCTCCTCTTCATGATGTGCCATACATTTTCAATAGGAGACAGATCTGTACTGCAGGCAGGCCTGTCAGGCCACGCTGTTGTAACTTGTGCAGAATAATGATATTATGAACTGTCGATGATGAAAGACCAAAAATCATTGCAATCTTGCACTGAGAGACATTGTATTTGACCTGACTGAAAATTATCTCATGAAGTTTGGCACAAAGTGGTGAACCACAACCCTTTGGTGCCTGCTAAGCCTTTGGCGGAGGCTCCTTTTATACCCAGTCTTGCTGACCTCACCTGTTACCAGTTAAACTGCTAATTGTGCAACCTGCAACCTTCATTGTTCCTTTATTGTTCAGTCTTATACTGCCTCTGTCCCAAATAATTTGGTTAATTATTGAAAACACTGAAAGTCTTTTGTCGTTTTGTCTGTTAAATAAAGTTTCAAGTGAATTAACAAATTATAGATTTAAATTTTTATAGCATTTTGAAGTGTTTCATCTTTTCTGGGGTTTGTAGCTTTAGCCATATAAAGTAAGATCCCTAAAACCTGCCTTACCTTAAACAGCCTTAAATCAGGAAATAGGAGAATGCGGAAAAAGACTGAAGGCTAAAACTGGTCTGGCAAGTAGAAAAACATAGTAGGATTAGTCTTTAGTTCTAAAGCATCTGTATGGTCAGATGACAGAAATACTAACCTCAAATACTAAGAAGTTTCTGCCAAACCTATTTGGTGAGAGGCAGGCAGATTGGAGCCGAGGTAAGACCTAAAAACAAATATTATCATATAGTTAATATTGTGTTCTTTCTACTTTTCTTTTCAGCACAAAGCATGCCCTTAATCACTGATCGACATTAACTAGAGAAGGCAGAATATTCTTTTGATTTTGTAGTTTCTTGTTCTAAAATAATTGTTCTTTTTTCCTCAACACCTTTTGATTTTTAACATTTATTTATTATTCAAGTACTTTGGCCTGAGTTCTGAATTAAGAATTATGGTGGCAGGTTTGAAACTGCATATTGTGTGTGTAACAGTGGTAATCATGTAGAAATAATGACAAAACCTACAAACAAAATAGAGGTAAAATGATTTAAAAAATCTTAAATGAAATGTGTGCTGTATATTTATGACCCCAAATGTTATTTGATTCATTACTTGACATATTCATTTATTCACTACATTTTTAATCCAGTAGATAAGATCATGTAGACACATCATGTAGTATTTTCTCCTATTGTATAAAACATCCAATTTACTTTGATTACATTACTGCTGAAAGAAATCCACATCTAGTGATCTAACAAATTTTAGAAATGTTAGCAATTTTTTAATGATTTTTATGAGACTTCAGTTTCGGTTTTATGTGATTTCGATTTAAATTTTTACAATAATAGGGGTTTTTCACACATGCAATGCATTTGTAATAATTTCAAAATGTTAGGAAGTTAATAAAAAAAAATCACAGTTTATACAGTGTTCATGAGAAATAACAACTGATAGATCTCATATCAGTCATGTCACTTATAACTGATAATTCCCAAATATTTCTTAAAACACAGACAAGTAAAATATATATTAATTAAACATTTTTTCGATTTAAGTAAAGAAATATATAATAAAGAACTCCTTGGGTGTGTATTGATCGCACACAGGATGGACTCAAGTGCAGAGAGTTTATTGTGACACAGCACAAAAACACGAAACACAGTTCACTAATGTTCATCAAAAAACACAAAAACACAGTTCACTAAGGTTCACAAAAGCATGAAGAGTCACAGAGCATGGAGAACTGAGGCAAAGTCCAATGGGAGGGTTTGGATATAAAGTCCAACACAAAAGGGCATCCAAAGGCGTGCTCACGGGAAAACACTCCACGCTCTGGCGGGGTAAACAAAGAGAAACAAAAACAAGGTGTGAGAGCAAATGTGAACAAGGTGCTAGACAATATCTACAGTGAGAACATGGAAGAAATAGGAATACTTAGCTTTGGCTTTCAGAATTCACCAGAATATCACGACGAATGAATGTGGCAGACAGGTTCAAAGTTGATCCACGCTGGGGAGAATAAACGCTGCCCTCTTATTTCTCCAGCACGGCTTAAATGAGGCAATCAAAGATGGCTGCCAGCAGGTGCACCTTGTTGGCTAGGCCCTGTGGGAGTTGTAGTCCTTGACTCTAGTTCTAGAGTCAGTGGCACCCTCTGGAGACCACGGACTCCGGGAGTCCTTACTCTCTTTTGGGGACTTGCCCGGCTTACATGGTGCTGGCTGGTGCTGGTGTGAAACTCTTGGGTGAGCAGAGGGTCCAGTATGTTCTCGGCCATGACCCATGAGCTATTTTCTAGCCCGTAATCCTCCCATGCCACCAAGTACTGCAGTCTGAAGTATCAAGATACTTCATTGATACATTTGACCCCAGCGGTTAAGCTCATTGTTATGCCCATCTTCTCCTTGAACACCAAACCCATGAGATGAACTGAGGCCCCCAGTCGCTCACGATGTCTTCGGGTATGCCATAGAACCTGAAGAAGTTCTGGAAAACGAGCTCCGCGGTAATGCCGTGGGGTGACCTGCAAGGGGAATGAAACTGACACCCTTGGAAAATCGATCCAATTCAATGTTTATGTGCAACTAGGGCCTCTCTGGGATGCGCAATGGGTGGAGCTTACCTGCTGGCAGAGTTCTGGGAACCTTGGCTTGAGCACAAGTGGAGCACGATGCAATGATTTCCTGGATCTCCTGGGTCATTTGAGGCCACCAGCACTTGGTCCAAAGCATTTTGTAGGTGCGTCTGGCTCCTGGGTGTCCTATGCCAGGAGTGGAGTGGGCCCAGGAGATCAGGGGACTGCAGAGAGACAGGGGGACAAAGAGCTTACCAGGAGGGGGCTGCATGCTCCCTCTGGCTGGCTGGCTGGAGGTCTCGTATTCTTTGGTTGAGCTCCCAAGTGATGGTCTGGAGGAATCTGGAGTCAGGAAGGATGGGCTCTGATTTGGTGGGTCTGGCATCTGGCCCATGGACTCTGGAAAGTGCACTGGCCTTGCCATTCTTGGCGCCGGGTCTGTAGGATAAAACGAAGTTAAAACATGAGAAGAATATAGCGCACCCAGCCTGATGGTTTAGACGCTTGGCAGCTCTAAGGTACTTAAGGTTTTTGTGGTCTGTAAACACTGTGGCTGGGTGTTTGGTGCATTCTAGCCAGTGTCTCCACTGCTCTAGGTCTCCTACATCATGATTTTGCTCACCGGAGTGAGCTTATGCGAGAAGATGGTGATCGGATAAAGCTTTGTAGCCTAGCCCTGTCTCTGGGAGAGGACGGCTCCTACCCCTTGGCTAGAGGTGTTGACCTCTACAATAAAGGGAAGGTCAGGGTCTGGCTGCTTAAGGATGGGAGCAGTGGTAAATGCCTCCTTGAGGGCTGAGAAGGCTAGGTCCACTCCAGCATTCCACTTCAATGTTTTGGGAGCTCCCTTCAAGAGGTCAGTGAGTGGGGCTGCTCGGCGGCTGAAATACCAGATAAAACACTGGTAGAAGTTGGCGAAGCCTAGAAAGCACCATAGTTCTCTTACCGTGTAGGGTCGCTTCCGCTGTGTAATAGCCTCTGCCTTTTGGCAGTTCATAGAGACTCCTTCTGGCCCAATGTGGTAACCCAAAATCTCAATTCATGACTTATGAAATTCACACTTCTCTCACTTGACATAGAGACCATACCTTAGCAGGTGCTGAAATACCTGCCGGATCTGCTGAACATGGCTAGAGTAGCTTGGGGAGTAAATCAGGATGTCGTCAATGTACGCTATAACACACTGGCCAAGCAGACCCCGGAGGACCTCATTAATCAGGTGCTGGAATACGCTGGGCGTAGAAGCCAGGCAGTACGGCATAACTAGGTACTCTAAGTGCCCTGACGTGGTGCTGAATGCCGTCTTCCACTCGTCACCCACCTGCTCCAGGGACTCCTGAATGTACTCTTTCATGGCGTGGTGCTCGGGGAGAGACAGGGCGTATATCTTGTTACGTGGTGGGGTACACCCAGGCAGGAGGTCCAGGGCACAATCGAAGGACCTATGAGGAGGTAGGCCTTCAGCCTTCTTTTTGTTAAAAAGTTTGATTTTTCTTTAAATATTGCTCAACTGGCAGGCAAACCAACAACTCTGTCTTCCTCCTGCCACAGTACCCAACCATAATTCTTTTATGGGAGTATAAAAATAATGTTAATTAAAATGAAAAATTATTTTGGCCAAATCTAAACAAAACAAATAAAACAAAACGCATCACACTATTAAAAACACAATCACAAGGATGCTGTGAACAGAAATTATTGGGAGGTTTCTTCACCCCCTAAGAACCAAGAATCCAAACCTATGCATATGGGTATATATTAATGCACTTGTTCTAATACCTTATTGTGAAACAACTTATGCAGGAACTTGTATGACAGATAGCAAATATAACTGGCATAAACAAATAAAAACCAGGTAAACAAGGAAAGATTCAGATAAAAGTTGATATAATAGGAAACAGTTGAAAGATAACCTAAAGTTACTATTATCATGTTACACTATTAAGCATGTAAATATGTAATAACATTTATTTTACATGTAGAGACACTGAAGTGATACCAGCTGAAGTTCAAAATCTGCCCGAGAATCATGGCTAATAAAGGTACATTTATATCTTTTAGGAATGCAAAAATAATAATTATTCAGAATTGTCTTTTTTCAAGAACACAATCATGTATAATTAAACAAGGAAACATGCTAGACTTGTTTGGGTTATAATACCTAACCTATGGATAGCAAAAGGATTACAATCCACATTTCTTTTTTGATCTAATTTTTTTTTTACTTCTAGTGAAAATCAAAACAACTATAAATCAAGTCCCATGTCTATAGTTAATCTGATTATGTGTATCAAAATAAACATAGCTTTTTCATAACTAGTTTTTAATCAGCTCTTTTCTAAGTCTTAGATTCATTCTTCCAATGGACTGTTAAATATAAAAAGCAGTTATGCATCTTCATCATCATTAACCATTATAGAATAGAAGGAGTAATAAGGACTACTAGTTTATGATAAATATATGATGACTATGAAGCCATATATTTACTTGACACATCACGTCTTTATTACATATCGGATTTATAGATTTCTGTGTGCCTATGTGATAATAATGAGGATACATAGGAAAATATGCTTCAGGGGCTGATTTTTGAATGAAATTCAGGTTATGCTAATATTTTTCTCCCTAGTATTTGCTTTCCTGTACAGGTATCCTGCCAAGCAGGGTTACAGATGATAATCTCTGCCAGTTGGCACTTATTTAACACATTCTTTATCATACAGATGTCATAACTTGAGTTGTGCTTTAAGCCATTTGCTGGATGTAAAAGGTTGGCCCTAATCGTTGAACTTAATTCTTAACAAAAACACAATTCTTTAAAACTCTAAAAGTAAATTAAGAGCCTAATGTTTATTGAAAACTATAATGTATATTTCCTTGTGGATAGAGGATTTAATGAAAGACTGAAGCTACAGTGACTTGTTATATTTGGAAAAATGATTCAATTCTTACACTATTTTACAGAGAAAACATCAGAATATTTACTGGGATATGTTGCCATCCTACTCATTCATTTGCATGTTTTGAACTCGCAAGGACTTCCGGACATTTCAGACATGATTTTAGAGGTAAAGTTTAAAATACAAATAACTCTGAAATATGATTTAAGAAAAAAAAAAAGTTTTCTAAATTTAAAGTAGTATTCAGTCAGCAGATTTTAAAAAGACTTCGTAAAGTCACCAAACAGACTTTCAAAGACAAAAAAAAAATAGAATCACCAGTTCATAGAACAGGATCAGAACTGGATCATAGCACTTGTGTGTGTTTGGGATTAATTCAGGAAATAGAAGAAACACAGACATACAGTTCAACTCAATTCTCATTGATTGGCTTCCGAGCCACTTAGCACACCTGGAGTGTTTCATTCTATATAGAGCTTACAGAAATATTGAGTAAACAGGTACATGTTCATCCCTATTATTTTATCTCCTAACTCTGTCCTATGTTCACCCCCACCCAACCCTTGCCTATAGCCCCAAATGTTGCAGGTGCCATAGCATTGTGTGGGATTCTCAAATCGACAATTCTCTTCCTTAATATTCATTGAAACATGGCCAACTTGGACGGGATAGAGTGGGAAAGCTCATTTTCTCCCAGGACAGTGCAGTCACAGGGATCTGTTAACATTTAATTAATTCCAGTGTCCTAATCCAAATCCACCACCATGATTGACCACCTTTCCATGGGAGAGATCATGATCACTCCTCCTGATTATCAGTGTAGGGTGTTTGCAGAAATAGGTAAATCATATAGTTAGTTGTTCCACTTGGCTGTTAGGTGGTAGATGGTACAGGGATGTGATGCTATCAGTGAGTCCCAGTGATGGGTTCCCTTTTGAGTTAGGTTCCTCTCAAGTTTTCTACCTCTTAACATCTGAGGGAGTATTCCATGCTACTGTTGCCCCAGTTATGTCTGGATGTTATGTCTTTGTAAAGCTGCTTTGGGACAATGTCCATTGTTAATAAAATTGAATTAAATTGAATTGAGTCCCAGTTTGTCTATGACGTTTCTCCAAACTTGTGACACAACATGGTTAAACAGTAGCACAGCAGTATAAAGACAGAAGGAAGTGCAGGTAATGGGAAGAGGTGTAGTGACTTTGAGAAATGGTGTATAATGACTGTGATTACTGTGTCTTTCTGTAAAGGTAAGGGGTCAGTGATAAAATCGAGAGCCAGGTATGATCACGGGTGTTGAGGGAAGGGCAGAGTTTACCTGTATAACCTTAGCTTATACACATGAAGAGAATGACTTTGTGTGGTTTAGGTTTTTTGGGATTTTTTAAAAGTTGGGATCCATATTTAGGAAGGGCGTGATGAATTTTACCAATATGTCTTTAAGAACATTTTTGATTAGACATCATAATATTGATGGTGTCCAAGGGAGTGTCCATATTGCATGACACAGTACATAAAGTGGCCAGAGATTGCAAGGCTGTTTTCTATTGATCCACCTCTGAACCTGATACAAACTATGTACTGTGCAGGTCCAGTTTCAACTCAACTACTGCTTCAGTGTATCCTCAATATATTCCGACATAGCCTTGTTCTCGTTTGCTGATAAAGAATATACGTTTAGATTGACATGCAGTGCAGAGTCTGACATGCTCTCTTTGCATAGGTTCAGATGAATCACTGAATCAACTTGGATGTCCACTCTGTGGCATCTCTGTATGCTTTCCTCTTGGACACTGTAAAAGTTGATCCAGACAAATGGAAAATCAATGAGAGGGAGTTCATCAATGCCACTACATGCTAGTCTAGTGACTACATCAAGACTGAGCTGCTTTATCCAATTGCTCATTGGTACATTTGACTTTGGAAACTGAGATGAGCTGTCATTCAGTATCTTTACTCTTTGGAGAAGTTCAAAGAGTCTTTGGAAGAGAGTGGTGTAGCTTTGTTGAGTGCTTTGTCCATTTGGAGGTGGATGAAAGTGGAAGCGACTTAAAAAAACAGGGAGCGCTGGAATAAAAAGCCATAACATTTTTCCAGTGGTCAGATACTTGTCTGGGCAAAAGATGATGAAAGTTTCATGATGGGCTGGCCTAGCACTTGTTTCCAGTCCCTCATGCCTGCTCCATCCATGTGTCAATGAAATCTTCTACTAGACAGCAGAGATAGTTGTGGATGTTGACTTTATTGTAATGCAGAATCGAAAACAGGCTTTGGTCAGATGATCAGCAAACATAATTGCAAAGAGAAAAAACAGGAAACCAGAACATGATCAAAACCAGACAGTGGGCACACAAAATACAAAAGGCTTTGTACTGTCATGATTGAACTTAGAGTGTGGATGCTGAGTCCATGTGTGTCTAATCAGTAATCAGGTGAGCGTGAACATTTTAGTGGTTCAGCAATAATTTGCTGTAATTTTTTATTATATGTCACATATAGAACTCTGATTAGTATTTGTACACCATGTCTTTCCAATGTGTCTATGTATGCATTTTGTTGGTATAGCAACCACATTTCCTCCCTTTGTGGATCAATAGAGTACATCTATCTATCCATACCTCCACCCATCCATCCAGACAGTGATTCTTATATGTGAACAACTGATAAATATAATAATTCTGCAACTGTACCTGAAAAATAACTTTTTTCCCCAAAAATTTAGTTTAGATATACTGATGGACAAATGAATCACTTAAGGGAAAAACTAAATGGTAAATGAAAATTCTGATGTTATACAATATATTTCTATATTATATTCATGTCTGTTTTTCTCTTGTTATACCTGTCATCTAAATAACCAAAATCATATTACTGTTTCCAGGAAACATGGATGTACTAGAATACATTGTGATCATAGAGGTGAATGTTTCACAAATGATTTTATTTGAGCAAATCAAATCATCACTAAAGATGATCAGTCCCTTACAAATAAACAACAGCACAGAAATTGATGGGTTGGACATTACAACAGGTAAGCTCTATTTTTCAGTGCTTGCAAAACACTGTATTGTTCTTCCTAATACTTATGATTATTGCCTTCTTTATCTTGATGTAATTGTATATTTAATTTGTTTAGGTTTATAATTTGAAAATTGCCCATAGAAATGTATTGTTTGAGTATTCCTATCTGAAGTCTAATTGCCACTTGATGGCTACTTGCTCACTGCACACATTCACTGATCCTCTTTTCTCCCTCACTCTCTTCATTCTGTTCACTCCTCACACTTTACTTACTATACACATCATACACTATTTTATATGATATACTATATACCATGCAGCCAAAAGTTTTGGTGCTGTAGTTTATAATATACATCCATACGCTGCCATACATACATGCATACACACACACACACACACACACACACACAGTCTTGTCTTGCTATTCTTGTGAAGACTTTCCATTGACATTAATGTGGGTTGGGGGTATCAAACAAACTGTAAATCAGACTGTCAGTAATGTGGGAATTAATGTTGGTAGCTGTTAAATAGCCATTTGACAGATGATATAAACGCATCACTACTGCATAGCTAACAATGTAAAATTCAAAGGATGTTAACACATGTAATAAGGTACCACCAATAGGTGAATTTCAGTTAAATGTCTTTTTATTATCAGTAGTATGAATGCCACAGTTGTGCCAAACAGTTCTCAGGACTACGTCTCTACTCTACATAGATCCATACTACTACATGGATTTCACACAATCCTATTACAGTCCCCATAATCACTCTCATACAGTTCTTGTTGCCACTCATTACCTGACAGTAACACAACCAAAGCCTTATTACTCCAGAATTTTCAAGCCCCTTTAACTGAGACCTTTAGAAATTCTGCTGGACCCATTTTAGATTTAAAACTCCAGCGTTGTGTTATAATATGGATCTGCAGTAAGAAGGGGCTTTTGGAACCGATTAAGCAGACACCTATGTTCACTTTTTGATTGGGTCTTATCAGTCAGAATGTTCCTTCACTGATTCGTCACACTCTCATGAAGAGAACCTTTTCTAGAAGTAAACTTAACAACCTTTGAAAAGCTAGAGAAGACAGTGATATTCTACAAAGCCAAAGAAGGGAGAGATGTAAGAAGCAAAGGGGGAGAAATGGCATTTTGGTGGAGCAGGCAGGTGGAACAAGGAGAGGCCTTATAGATGGCCTCAAGCTAGACATGAGAGGCCTCCTTTATGGCCTAAAGATGGACAGAAGAGGTCTTGTAGAATGCCCTTAAAGCTGGACATGAGGGAGACTCCATCATGGACCCTGAACAGGACAGGATATGCTTCATAAAAGCCCTCAAGCTGTTCAGGAGAAACCTTATTGTAAGCATCAATTTTCCAGGAGAGGCCTTATAGAAGGCCTCAAACTGGCCATGAGAAGCCTCACAGCAAACTCCTTCAAAGTTTGAGTCTGTTTGAACTATTAATTCCTTAAATAAGACTAAAATGAAATGAGGACTAAATAACAAAACTAGCTGGTTTCATTCTGAAGTATGAAGAAATATTGGAAAATTGCCATGGAAACATTAAATTCAGCTTTTTTTGCACAAATATTGTACAAATATTAACAGATAACTATGTCCAGCTGTAACACCAACATTTTACATTCAGTTTAACTTTACAGTTTAACATAAATAGTGACAACAGTATCAGTGAAATGAATGTCACTACAGGTAATTACAATTTGTCTATCTGCTGAATCTCATAGTCACTCTGTTTTTATTTTAGGCCTGTGATAATGCAGTTTAATATCACATTGAACATATTAGAGCTTGGGTTCACTTATTGTAACAGATGTGTAGGATCATTATGTTTAAATATGTCCCAAAAATCAAACTTTGTCATAATACTCCATTCCACAGTGTGCAGTGTGAATGGTACTGAATATCAGTGCAGGTGTGAGGATGAGTATTTCTGGCCATGTGAAAAGTGCACAGTATACGGGTCTTGTGATGACATCACCAGTGCCTCATGTGGCTGCATCAACGCCATTCCACATGATGGACACTTCTGTGAACCAATCCGTGAGCTGAATAGTATGTATTATATGCTGCATGAAAAAATTAGCATGCCTTATGAATGAGCTTCTACTTTGTTATGATTGCTCTGACTCTACATCGCTCAGTTTTCTTCACAGTGTTTGTCCAATTGATCATTTTTTAACTCATTTATAACTCAACACTTATTACATTTAACCCTTTTGAAGCTATGACAAATTTCTTTAAGTTGAAATGGGTCAAATAAATTGTATTTATTAGCAATTATTTATTATGCTGATGTTTTTAATTTATAGATAACTTTACATGTCTAGCTGTAACACCCACAGATAAAACAAGTACACTCCAATAACTTCAAGAACATGTCCAAATTCTGAAGTGTGTTCTTCCACGTTATAATTTCAATTACAGTAGGAAAATGTAATTATGTAATTTCTTTTCATCTTTCTCACAGCTGAATATCTGTTTGAGATTGAGATTGATTCAGTTGACACAACGGTCCTGAACGTATTGAGGAACCTTTCACTCAGTTTACCTTTAATAAATAGTAACATCAATATCAGTGAAATGGACGTCAGTACAGGTAACTGACATTTTATTGTTACTGAATATCACAGTCAGAGTGAGATGTTATTTTAGACGTGAGTTATAATAATTTATGTGTGCCCAGAGTTCAACCAATAATGTCATATAAAAAATTTTAGAGATTGTCTTTTATAATTGTAAAAGATATTTAGTAACATTATATTAGAATATATATAGAAAAAAACATGTTCGTGATTTTCTATTCCACAGTGTGCAGTGTGAATGGTACTGAATATCTGTGCAGGTGTGAGGATGAGTATTTCTGTCCATGTGAAAAGTGCACAGTATACGGGTCTTGTGATGACATCACCAGTGCCTCATGTGGCTGCATCAACGCCATTCC
>JAOUQY010144965.1:0-13412 GCA_028566355.1 Doras micropoeus
CGGTGAACTTAGTTAGTCAGGAAAATGTACTTTTTTAATGCCTGATTAAGGATTTTTTCTATACCTTCACTCTCACATTTAACTCTGGCTTGTGTGGAGATTCAACTGAAGCTTTATTGGGATATTTTCCACAAAATACACAATAGTAGCAACATCGCTGGAAGCTGTGGTATACACAACACCTGGGTGGCATACTTACCTCCAGCAAACTGTATCTTCCTACCATTCAACCCTACTCACTTGGACTTCATTACACTCATGAAAACATTCCAACTTTGTCCTGTGAAAACTCCATTGAGGGCAATAATGAACTGAACTGTTATATCTGTGTACATATGGACTATTTTTATTGTATGTCTTTGCATATGTCTTTTGGTGTCTTGGCTTATGTCTGCAAATATTGCAATAGATGCACCATGCACACTCTATGTGAGTTGGAGAGTCATTTTATATAACACTACACACACTTTAGCAGTACACTCCATTTTAGTATAGCAGACCACCCACAGACATACAATTCCCCAGTTTTGGAGGTGTAAGGGATAAGCAAGACCTCATAGTCTATCTGGAACAATGTGAGGAGCTCTTAGTTCAACCACACCTAGAAATACTGGCAACATTAACATCAGTGTTGTTTGGAACAGCTAAGGACTGGTGGTTGGCAGAGTGGGAGACAGTGCATACCTGGACTTTTTAAGAGTTTTTCTTTTCAAATATGTTTGTTTGTTTATTAGTTTTTAACATTATTTCAGCATCAGTGGCCATACATGATAAGCACAGGGTTTCATTGATACGTAAGATTTTTCATCAGTACACAAGTTCAACTTTCAAAGACAGTAATGGGACAATTTTGTATCTCCAGTTCAAATAACTTGGATGGCTTTGGACTGTGGGGTGGTTTCCTGGGATGGAGTACCTGGAGTAAACCCACACAGACATGGTGAGGACATCCAGACACCACACAGAAAGGACCCAGTCTGCTCCTACTTGGGATTGAACCCTTCTTGCTCTGAGGCAACAGTGCTACTCACCAAGCCACAATGGTTTTCCAAAGACCAAACAGTAGAGGCAGAGAGGTGCATCAGAGAACAGACTCAGGATCACTTTGAGGGTGTGCAGGCCTGCAATTATATGTTGCACATCCAAGTCATCCAGTACCACCTGAGACAGCAGCACTTACCCAGAGGATCATAGACAGATTTACTCACTGGATGCTGCTGACAATAAACCTATAGAAATGTAACCTGATGCAGAGAGCACTCAAGTTAATAGAATGTGTCATCTTGGGAAGTGGCCTTCTCCAGCCTGACCCGGAGAAGATGAAACCTGTCACTGAGTTCCCCATCCCTAAGAACATCAAGGAGGTACAAAGGTTCCTGGGGATGGCAGGCTGGTACCATCTGTATAGTCCTAATTTCCCTTCAAGAGCAGCTCCATTGCATGCGTTACAGAAAAAAGAGGTATGATGGAATTGGACCCCTGAATATCAGAATGCATTTGAGGACACTAAAAAATCCTTGCTGTTATTGTGCATTCTGAAATCTCCAAACTCCCAGAAACCATTCCGGGTGAAAATGAACGCCAGTGAGGCTAGAATTGGGACTGTTTTTCACCCAGGAGGAGGATGGTGACAACATCATAGTGTACACATCAGGGCTAGTCAGTGGTGTTGAGGAATCATACTCAACATTGGAGAAGGAGTGTCTGGTGGTTGTGTAGGCGATTGAGAAATGGAGAGTATATCTTGAAGGAAACCTTTTGAAGTTGTGAGCAACCATGTAGCACTTACCTGGGTGTTTAATCAATCAAACCCTTCTTCAAGACTCACCCGATGGATTTTAAAATTACAAGGTTATGATTTTAAGTTCATGTACAGAATGTTGTTCCCAATGCTGTATCACACAGCCACAGATGGGAGTCACAAAGGTGCACCATTGCTGCCTGTAAAGCAATGGCAGGAGATGCAGGACTTCTGGTGGAATGGACAGCAGCAGTAGAGTAAAGGTGAGCGCTCAGACAAGAGGCGTTTCGCAATACACAGTTTGCCAAGTTTGGACTAGCCTTCTTGGTAGTACACACTTGGTAATTTTGACTCACAGTTACAAACTCCTGAGGATGGAAGGACGACGTACTGTCACGTGGATGAGCCACCACGATCCACTGATCTCCTGGAAGAACAGAGTGATCCAGGCCTGGTCAACCTACTGTCTAGAGAACTGTCTGTGCATGCGCCCCTTGCCGCTGCTCTCCAGCTCCATCGAGAGCCCTTACACGGAGCATGCAGTCATTATTCCCGAATGTTATGGCCATCTCAAAGAGGTGTTCAGTCGCAAATGCGCTGAAGGTTTACCTCAGATTTATGCCTTGTCCTTGCCAGAAAAAGAGGCGATGGAGGAGTACATCCGGGAGGCCCTCGCAGCGGGCTACATCCGGCACTCCACTTCCCCTGCTTCAGCTGGGTTTTTCTTCATGGAGAAGAAAGGGGGAGGTCTTTGGCCGTGCATTGACAATCACGGACTAAACAAAGTGACAGTGCACTACCCCTATCCCTTGCCACTTGTGCCCTCCGCCTTGGAACAGCTACGGGAGGCCAAGTTTTTCACAAAGTTGGACCTCCGCAGTGCTTACAACCTGGTGAGAATCCGGAAGGGGGATGAATGGAAGACGGCGTTTAGCACCACCTCTGGCCATTTTGAATACTTGGTCATGCCATACGGGTTAGCCGCTGCCCCCAGCGTTCCAACATTTTATCAACGAGATCCTTAGAGATATGCTGGGAAAGTATGTGGTAGCCTATATTGATGACATATTGGTCTTTTTACCTGATTTGGACTCCCACATTCGCCATGTGACAAAGGTGCTAAAGAGATTGCTGGGGCATCAGCTGTTTGTAAAGGGGGAAAAGTGCCAATTTCATCAGGAAAGGATAGAGTTCCTAGGCTACCACATAGGGCCAGAGGGGGTAGCTATGGACCCCACTAAAGTCACCGCGGTAAAGAGTTGGGAAGCCCCTAAGACATCAAGGGAATTGAGAAGATTCCTGGGCTTTGCCAATTTCTACCGCCGCTTCATCAGGCATTTCAGTATTATGGCAAGTCCCCTGATGGATCTCCTAAGAGGAAACCCCAAGAGCCTCCGCTGGAACCCCACAGCCGGAGGGGTTCCAGAACGGAAAGGCCGACGCCCTCTCCAGAAAGTATGACAAGGAAAAGGTTCTCTGACATTCAACCCATCATCCCATCTACAAAATTCATGGGCAGAATAACCTGGGACTTAGACCACCAGATCCGTTCCCATCAGTCGGCTCATGGTACCAGCCAATGTCGTCCAGGCCTCCTGTATGTCCCATCGGAACTAAGAAATTGGCTCATCACATGGGCTCATGTGGCACCTTGAGTAGGTCACCCTGGGACCTGACGAACTTTGGACCTCCTGACCGGGAAATACTGGTGGACGACCATGGGTAAGGATGTTAATGAATTTGTACAGTCATGCTCCGTTTGTGCTCTTGCTAAGGTCCCCAGGTCGTTGCCGGAGGGCAAGCTGATGCCGCTTCCTATACCTGAACGCCCTTGGTCCCACATAGTGATCGACTTTGTGACCGATCTGCCCCCATCGGAAGGTAATACAGTCGTTTTGGTGGTTATAGATCAGTTTTCGAAGTCGGTTTGCTTTATTGCCCAGCCTAGCTTGCCCACAGCGTTCGACACCGCGAAGGTCCTCTTTGACAGAGTATTTCGTTACTTCGGGATCGCGGAGGATATCATCAGCAACCGTGGTCCCCAATTCACCTCAAGAGTGTGAACGAATTTCATGAACAAACTTGGGGTCACAGTGAGCCTCACCTCGGGGAACCATCCCCAGGCCAACGGACAAGCTGAGAGGTCAAATCAAGAGCTTTTGAAGTTCCTGAGGATGTTCTGCCATCACCGTCCTCAGGACTGGGTGAGGTATCTGCCTTGGGCGGAGTATGCTCAAAACTCCCTAAAACACTCCGCTACTAACCTCACCCCCTTTCAGTGTGTCCTAGGTTTCCAACCTCCACTGTATCTGTGGGATGCCTCAGTAACTGACACCCCAGCCGTGGATATGTGGTTCAAGAAATGTAAGCGAGTTTGGGCTCTAACTAACCAGGCCATTGGGAGGGCCATCAAACAGATGAAGAAGTATGCCGACCGACCCAGAAAAACCAGCTCCTCGCAGGCCCAGCAGGCCCAGGATGAAGAGGAAGGGTCCCGGAGGTAGCCCTTTGGGGGGGTTCTGTCACGTCTGCGGCCGCTAGGGGCCACCACATAACCACCTCCCAGACCCAAGCGGCCCAACGAAGAAGATGAACTTCCTGCTCTGCTCGCAAGCACTCAGCCAGAATACCTACACCTGTGTGCAATTGGGGTGGAGAGCTATCATTGGCTCTCCCCCCTTATTTAAAGCGCTGTCTGGCTGAGCCTCCCTGTGGGTCAATGTCGATACTTACGCCAGGTACTCTTTGTCTTTTCTCTCCGTGTTTTGACCTTTGACTTAGTTTGTTTGCCTCGCTATGTTCTTGTTTTTGCCTCATGTGTTTGTTTGTGTTTGTTTGTTTTCAGACCCCAGGCCAGAGTGGAGGAGATTAGTTACTTCCATTGTTGGACTCTCGCCAGACGGCTTTCCTCAGTTTCGCTTTTGGTTTCTGTTTCCTCCCCACTCTGTGCTGGTTTATTGTTTTGTGATTATCTTTGTGGACTTTAAAATAAATCTGTGAACTGGGTATTAGTCTGTCCTTAGATGTACGGTCATTCTGCAATTGGAACAGCAGTGTATTTGACGTACTTGATGTCACCTGTTAGCATGGCATCTCCAAAAACATCAGCGCAAATGTGAACGTAACCTTTTTCTTGATGAAGTAACCAAATACTCATTACAAATAATGACATTCTTACCTAAAATCATATAACTTCATATCATAACACAACAACAGTAGTAGTAGATTGGATTTATGTACCAATGTTTTTTTTTTTACGTTATTGTAATGTGAAAATCATGTTAACTTGGAAGGTAGGTGGAATGTATATACAATGCCTATATGTTTCTTGTGTGCAATAAGGAAATTTTGTTAACTTTGGGGCTTTTGTTAAACTTAGGGTTGCCACTTTCAATGTGGAAAGATAAGGGATGCCCATGATCTTCCACCCCACCCACCCCACCCTAAATTTTAATACATCTGTCACTAGGTGGTGGAGGAATTATGTTTTGAGTTATCTGTGTGTCCATCTGAGATTCTTGTTAATGCAATATTTCTAAAATGTTTGTAGGATTTATACAAACCTATAATTCTAGCAAGCAGATAAGATTAGATTTTGGAATTAATCCAAACAGGGTCAAAGTCACAGCAAGTTCAAATGTTTTTAATTTGAGGCATAATAAGAACATATAAAACATATAATAACAAGAAGGACTAGTTGTTGGCAGAGGAGGCATGTTTGTCCATTGACACTGCTAAAATGTTGCTGCTTGTAAACAAAAAAATGTATTATTTGTAACATATATAGGCTAATCATAGGAGAATGATAGTTTGATATTGTATGGATTATTGAATAGAAAATGGTTATATTTTCTGAATTATGCTGTGGTGAAGTTAAAATTCAGTCTTAGAGTCTTAAGGTTTTCTGTGTGGTCAGTTTATTGAAAGGATAGAGAGGTGAAGCCCCAGAAGGAAAAGAACCAGGAGAAGCTGACAGAGAGAAGCATATAGAGGGGTTTGATGTGTGTATTTAAACTTTTATGTGTGTGTATATAAGATAGCATGCTAGATATGTAAGCACAGAGAAACAGACAGTTACTACTTCTGGCAGCTTTGTGGTGGCAGAGGCTTCCTGTTTTCTCCACAATGGCTCATACTTGCACTGAGAACACTCTGTACTAAGGAAACATAGTTTCTGCAGCAATGTTTCAGTATATAAAGCATATAAAATGTATGCTTTTCCATTACAATTATTAAATAAACCTTTATTAATTATTATTAAATAATTAAACAATCTTAACCTTCAGACCATAATCTTTGAATGGATGGAATATTATGAGCATGGCTACATGGTTGATTAAGCCTAAAATATAGTATACCCTAATAAAATAGCCCCTGTAAGGCTACTAGTTAGCCTAAGAGTATAATTATTTTATGGCTATTTTTTCAGTTATTGATATTCAGGAAAAACCCCCATCATTCATCGGATATCTAAAAAGAACAGTACAGAACATAAAAACAACATGCCATATGTTCCTCAGAGGAAATCTGAGTTATTTCACACTGCTTTTTAGCCATTCAGCCATGATTATCACTTGCCATGTTTCAGAGTAAACTGTACAGTTTGATTTGTATTCATTATCAGGGGCAGAATTGTATCCCATCTTACACCTGTAGCTCAACAGCCTCTTCATTTTTACAAGCAAGTCTCCTATCCAGGGCATCAATGATATTGACATGCACATTCACACAGCATGTGCACATTCTCTGACGACTTTTTTGTGAATCTGGTTTAATTTTATTCACCATTGTTTTTCTCACCAATGTGAAGATTTAGTGTATGAATTAAATGATGTCTACAAGAATACAGGAAAACTGTATTAACTCAATAAGGGGCACTTATTTATATTTATATTTATATGTATATGTTATTTATAAGTAGTCAGATTCAGTGCACAAACATTTAGAGAAGTTTACACTAAATATTTCTAGTGTTTAAAAATATTGTAATCAAATTCAACTGTAAATAGAAGATATTTATGTGAATTTAGTTTGCTATAAATATACTGGGCTTTGTGTGAATGTTGTGTGCTCCTGTGGATAGATCAAAAAGGTTGCACATACATCACTTTTACCTCACACATACTGTACACTGGTTTTACTTGGACATAAACATGAAAACAGTTTGCTCATGCTTTCTTCCAGGCCCTGCTGATTGCCTCCTGTGGATCTAACTCTATGAGGCATCACTGCAGTGGGCTTAATTTTTGGAGCCATAGCGTGTAGGTACCCTGTCCTTTCCTCCTGAGAGCCTGCTACTGCTAGTCAGATAGCCTACTACCCATACGAGACTACTGGACTACTGGAAGTAAGATTATGCCCTCACTGCTACACAGTAGGTTCTTGCTCAATCAGATGTGTCAGGGATCCGGATCAGCATCCCCACCTCAACATTTGGCTCCTGCAGCACCTTGTCAAGTTTATTTCACGATATTTTACCAGCTTGCTGTAAATTATCCTGCTTATTACATGTATACTTACTAAATTAATATTTAAAAGCTGTGCCCCAAAAAGCTAAGTGTGCTTTCAGGAAGACAGGCTGGCTGAGGATATGCATTGCTTGACTGAATAATGTGTCTGTTACTTTCACTTTGTTTGCATTGTTGGAAAAGGGTCTGGCAGCAGACTAGAGTTCCAAACTAGACTGGAAACTTTAACCTCCACTTTAGACAGGACATAACCTAACCCTAACACTAATCCAGCTACTTCCTTATTATTTGGAGCATGGTTGTCACATGTTTCTGGTCTAGTTTTGAGGTCATGTATTTCTTGTTTAGACTGGAGTCTTGCCAGACTCTTGCCTTGTTGCTTGCCATGAAACTTGGGCAGCCAGCTCTAGGAAGAGTCCTGGTTGTTCCAAACTTCTTTGAATGTAAGATTTATTTAGACCAATGCTCTCTTGGTAACTTGAAGTCCCTGAGCTCTAGAGGCAGTTCTTTCCTCCTCATGGCTTGGTTTTTGCTGTGATATGCATTGTCAGACCTTAGATAGACAGGGGTGTGTCTTTCCAAATAAAGTCCTATCAAATGAATTTACCACAGGTGGACTCCAATCAAGGTGTACAAACATCTCAAAGACGATCAAGAGAAATGGGAGGCCCCAGAGCTAAATTTCAAGTGTCATAGCCAAGGGTGTGAATACGTAAGTCCATGTGAAATTTTAGTTTTTTCTTTTTAATAAATTTTAAAAAATTCTAAAATTCTGGGATATTAAGTGTAGATTAATAGGGGAACACTTAATATTTTTTTTTTAATTTTAGCACAAGGCTGCATCATAACAAAAGGTAAATAAAGTGAAAGGTTCTGAAGACTTTGTGAATGCATTGTATATGTAATTTTTATTTGCAAGGCATCTGCCAACCAACTAGCACATAAGCAAGCACGAGCCCACAAAGTAGACAGCTTACTAGCCACCCCCAAGCATTAGGCATGCCAAACGTCAAGCATGAATGCAGGTTGTATGTATGAATCTGGACTAAGGCTGGTGATATAGGTGCTTTTAACTGTCTGGCCTCACATATCCTGTATCCATTTGGTACATCGGTCATCAGAAATTAACACTATGAATTGGCAAGATGCAATATGCACATGAATGGTAGGAGCAGTGTAGGAGTGATATGGGGATGTGACATGATGGGGTCAGTATGAATGTCCGCAGCACTCTACAGGTTTATGTTCTGTGCTGTGCCCTCTAGTAACACATGTAATACATGCACAGGTATGCAAATAAGTGTGTGAACAATTATGTTAACAATGCAGCTTGTTGTCTAAAGAAATATGTAACCGAAGTGAGTTACCAAAATGAGGACAGTAACTGAGGGGACAGACCTATCAGAAAATTACCCAGCCAGTAGCATTGATCTGCTTGGTCTTCCTTTGAATGTTAGTTAGTACCTCTCATGCACACAAGTTTTTTCTCCTGCGCTCAAAGTGGGGTGTAACAAGTTTAACAGAAAAGAAAATGATCAGTCTCAAAACATTCCTTTGTCATGTGGATGGAGTCTAAGTCTACTTAAATCCATTGTCTTGAACAGTCTTTTTTCCTCAACTTGGGCTTACCCAAGTCCCAACCTTTAATATGTCTTGGTCTTGATTCAGAATCAATATAGGTGACCTTGTCCCCATCTCTAAAAAAGTATGTACAAGCTTTTTATGTGTATATGTAAGGTACAAGTAGAGTATATGTGAGATTTTTATTTGCATGTCTGAGGTAAAAGTAGTGTATGTGCAAACTTTTTTATGTGTATGTGTGAGGCAAAAGAAGAGTATATACAAGCTTATATATACATATAAAAAGCTTGTACATACTTTTTGGGCCGGAGGTGTAGCTCAGTGGTTAAGACGCTGGCCTAGTGACCAGATGATCGTGAGTTCAAATGTTGCCACTGCTGGGCCCTTGAGCAAGGCCCTTAACCCTTAACTGCTCACTTGTGTAAGTCACTCTGGACAAGAGCGTCTGCCAAATGCCGTAAATGTACAAGCTTTTATGTGTATGTGTGAGGTAAAAGTTGTGTAAAAGTGCAAACTGTTTATCTAGGTGTGAAATTAAAGTAGAATATGTGGAAACATTTTATGTGTAAGTGTGAGGTTAATTTAGTGTATGTGCAAGTTTTTTATGTGTTTGTGCAAAGTAAAAGTACTATATGTGAAAGATGAAAGTGGTATGCGTGTGAGGTTCCACCATTTTTAATTTTTTGTAAAACAAAATATTCTTTGTGAAATCTGTGATTCTCATGCAATTTGGTCTATATCATATACAGACCATGCTGATAGAAAGTTGCATTGTGAAACCTTTCAGAATTTAAGATGTGGACCATAATGACTCTTACCTTGTGATATAATAGTCCAAGGTTAATGAAACTTAACACACGATTCATAAAAAACTTTTTGGAAGTACACCTAACCTTCGAAAATTTGCCCAGAATACAACACAAACAATGCAAACAGATTATGTTTTATTTTTAATTTAATGATTTGTTCATTAACAATCAAATTGGATCCGCTAGACAGCAAATTTCTAGGCTGCTTTTTGTTGCCAGTCAGCCCCTTAGTCCAACTAATAAATTTGACTTGAAATAGAGCATATCCTGGTTGTGAAAAATTGTGATAATGCAAACCAAGTCAAATGAGGAATTTAAACCAAAACTATCTGGAGCGCATAAATGTTAGTTAACAATAAAGATCAAAGCAAAATAGATGCTGTTCAAAAGTAGCCACTGAATATGCAATAACTGCAGTACAGACCAATTACAGACATACAAAATATAAGCCAGTATCACAATCTTTTTTTTTTTAGACTTACTTCATTAAAAAGAGGGGAAATATGTGGTAATATTATCCTACCTGTGCCGATCCTTGTGCCCCTCTGCAGGTGTTCTCTGTAAACTCTGAGAAGAAAATTATCAGAAGCAAACCCAGGGGAACATGGTGTCGACTCCACATATCCACCACAAATGACCTTAATAAAGAATAAAGATGTTATGATTGTTTCACTTAACCTTTTTAGCAAATATATTAAATAGATGGAGTTATGTTTTAGAACAGAAAATGAGGAACAATTTTTTTTTTTAAGTGATACATTTATAAATACACACAAGAGCAAATATAGCATGATGTCGATAAAAAAAATATATACCTGAAGTAAAGCAAACAGAACTCGTGCATCCCATTTAGGCTCCATATGACACAGAACAAAATCCAAAATGTAGGCCTAATCCTTTTAATTTGAGATAGCAGTGTGTTGCCACTGTGTGAAGATTTTTAAACTGTCATGGAAATTACACCTTCTCACAGAAAGAAGAGACGAGTGAGTGAAATGCTCAAGCAAAAAATTATACCTCAGAGAGATACGAGGGTCCACAGGTGTTTATATAGGGGCATACAACTGAGAGAAAATGATTGGTTATTGTTACAGTTAGTACTCCCTAGCAACAGAACTAAAAATATATACTCAGAGCACCTAGGAAAACTATAATAATACTGTGCAAGGTCTCTCTTTGGGCTCAAAGCAGCCTCAATTCTTTGTGTCAATTCTTCATGATTGCTTGACATAATTCCTGCAGATCTTTTAGGTGGACTTGCATGCTCTGAATCTCTCATTCTACAACAACCCACTGGTTTTCTGCTGGATTCAGATATGTTGACAGGGACGGCCACTGAAGAACACTGAACTCACTGTCATGTTCATGACACTAGTTTGAGATGACATTTGCTTTGTGGCATGGTACATTATCATGCTGGAAGTAGGCATTAGAAGATGGCAAAACTGTGGCCATGAAGGTATGCACATGATCAGCAACAATATTAAATAGGCTGTGGCTTTCAAGTGATGATTGATTGGTATTAACAGGCCAAAATATTGCCATGAATACATTGCTCACCTAGAACCTGGGTCTTATTGCTGTGAGTTAGCACCCCTAGTTCCAAATTGCATGAACTAAATATGTAATGAAAAACAGCCAGACAACAGAAACAATTAAGTGGCTGTCACACGTCTCCCCTGCATATTCATGCTTGTAATTTGTTTTGCTAACATTACGTTTTAATTCTGTATGTCTTTTGTAGCTTGTTTCCCCTTTGGGTGTCCCAATCCTGCTGCCATTTTCAAGCAGCCAAAATTTCTGCTTTTATAGAGGTAGTCACAATTCTTGATGATGAACTAATCTTGTGCATTTCTTTAGTAATAACTGGCTGCTAATTACTCTGTTAATGATTTTTACAGGAAAAAGGGTGGATTTATTTTTCCCCATCTGGTTTCTGAGAGTTGGTTTACTTTTGGGGGAAATCACTATAAATTTGAGTTTCTTGAGAATCGTGAGTTGTGTAGTGAGGACAGTTGTTTGTTTACAGAAGTTGGTGAGGACCACACAACTGTTATTTAGGAAAAAAAAATCATAGAACTGAAGAAAGGCGTACTTTCTTTTTCCCATGAGTGTGCATACCATACACTTTCTAACTGATACAGATGAGGTTATACGTGCTGTGCAGATCCAGCTTTGTGAACACCCTGGCTGATGGAAAGAGGGGCAAAGGGTACGGATATCTTACCAAGACCTTGTTTAGGCCTCTATAGTTGATGCAGGGATGGAGGCCACCCCCTTTTTTCCCCACAAAGAAAAAGCCGGCCGAGGTGGATGACGAGGAGTGCCGGATATGGCCCTGACTCAGGGCTTCATGAATGTACTCCTCCATCGGCAGTGAGAGGGTGTAGACTGGCAGAAGGTCGATGGCGCAGTCAAATGGTCTATGAGGGGGAAGACCCTCGGCCTTCCTCTTATCAAATACCTCCATAAGGTCATGGTATTCCATGGGGACTTTAACATGAACATGAGTCTTGGGGCTTTCCACCCGAGTCGTAAGCAAGGGGCACACTATGAGCCTTGGGCAGATTCTGTGACAGAGGTGTGACCACTTGAGAAGCTCTCCCTCCCTCCAGGAGATGACAGGATCTTGGAGACGTCTCCAATCCAGCCCCAAGATGATAAGGTGCTTGGAGGATTCAATTAGCAGGAAGGAGATGGTCTCCTCATGGAGCAAGCTGACTCGGAACTTGACTGGGCAGGTTTGGAGGTTAATGATGCCGCTGCCAATGAAGGCGCCATCCACGGCCTTGATCCTGAAGGGGACCTTTACTTCTTGAGCGGGGATGCGGTGGGCCTCGGTGGCAGCCCAATCCATGAAGCAGGTGGCAGGAGTCGAGGGGAGCTGTGAATGAAAAAATATTGTCCTGAGAGACAATCTGCACTGATACCAAGAATTCTCATGGCTTAGGGGATATCACCACTCACCATACGTACCAGGGTGAGGTTCTGGAGACCACCCCTGGCGCTTGGAGTAGCTGAGGTGGACAGCATCTCACGGCGTGACCCTCCCTCCACGGTAGTAGCACAGGTGGAGGGTGGCTCACCAATCTCTCTCCTGGGTCAACACGCACAGGGGTCCCAGGACCATGGGCTCTGGGTCCTCCAGTCGGTCTGGCGTGGGAATGCTGGCCAGTCTGCTCTGCAGCAGGTTGTCAAAGGCAATAGCTGTGGAAATGAGGCTGTCTAGGGACTTGGTGGAGTCTCGGCATGCCAGCTCCCACTGAACCTCGGCGCTGAGCCCTCGGCGAAACGTAGCCATCAGGGCTGGCTCATTCCAGCCTCTCTCTGTGGCCAGGATTCAAAACTCCAGAGCGTAGTCTGCAGCCCTTCAGTTTCTCTGGAAGAGATCAAGGAGTCTCTTGCTGGCAATTCAGCCATCAGTGCTATGGTCAAAGACCTGGCGAAACAGTTCAAGAAATCATGAGTACAATTGAACACTCTCACCTGCATGGTGCCACTGGGCAGTAGCCCACTGGATGGCCTTGCCGCTGAGCAGCCCAATGATGTGGGTGATCTTCTGCTGATCCGTGAGCCCCTCATGGAAAGTGAAGAAGAGGTCACACTGGAGGAGGAACCCTTTGCACCCTTTGCGGGGGGCTGGCCAGGTAGCCTCCCAGTGCCGCATAGTAGCATGCAGCAACTGGAGGATGTTGCTGTGTGCTAATTAATACACTGCTCAAATAATAAAGGGAACACTAAAATAACATATCCTAGATCTCAATGAATAAAATATTCCAGTTGAAAATCTTTATTTATTACATAGTGGAATGC
>JAOUQY010145005.1:0-13395 GCA_028566355.1 Doras micropoeus
AGAGAGGGAGAAAGAGAGGGGGATAGAGTGGGAGGGAGAGAGAGAGAGAGAGAGTGAGAAAGAGAGGGGGATAGAGTGGGGGGAGAGAGATAGGGGGGATAGAGAGAGAGTGAGAGAGAGAGAGAGAGAGAGAGAGAGAGAGAGAAAGAGAGAGAGAGAGACAGGTAGCGAGAAAGAGAGTGAGGGAGAGAGAGAGAGAGAGAGAGAGAGAGAGAGACAGGGAGAGAGGGGGGGAGAGAGAGTGCAATGCACACGTAAAATTAAGAAATATCTTAAGCAGATTTGAAGTTACACTGAACCCTGTCCTGTAACAAGATTTACTAGAGATTTTTTTATGAATTTTTTTTAATGAATTATTTCTAGCATGTTTCTGGTACAATCAAGTGGGGGCTGTATTCTGAAACTGCTGCACATTTTATTTTTAAATATATACCATATTTGTGTTATTATTTTACTTCTTATTCCATTTGGCTATAGTGACAATATACTGTCCATACATCAGATCCCAAACAACAAGGGGTGAATGTGAAGTAAAACACTCTGCGTCATGCTGTTCTATTGAAATAATCAGAGGCGGTGTGGTGTGATGAAGCGGAAGTTGATTATTTTCCTAGAAAAGCATTTCCCTCAAGTGTTTCATTCCTCTTATACTACAGCCATCTGTCATGGATTACAATTATTATTTTATTATTTCAAGTGGGAAAAATACATGATCTGATAATAGTTATGTTTAACAAAACAAGTTCATTCCTGTTCTCATTTATGTTACAGCAGCTATAAACGGTCATTCCTACATTAGCAGAAAGCAAAAGATCAGCACAATGTCTGGCAGAAGTAAAACGAGCGTCGGTGTGGTGTCCCGGGTCCGTACTCACCGCTGTCTGTCCCCACGTTCCAGGGTGGCAGGTGCGGCTGTGCGGTGTGAGAATAAAACACGTTGACGTCTTGGTGAAACAGCAGCTCGACAAATTTGGCTGAGTCGAGGAACCTGCGCTTGCAGTTGAGGATGCTGGAGGCCTGCTCTGATGCGTACACCACTCGGCCCGTAGCCAGGGAGAACACCACCACGAATGTGTCCTGGGTGAGGAAGACATAAAAACAGCCATCATGATATGAACACAGACAAATTAAAGGAAAAAACTGAATAAATGAGTGAAGAAACATAAGGAATCCAGGCGCCTCCACACAGGTGATAGATGATTAAGTACTTATGATCCACTCAGGCTCCGTGGCATGTTTAAGAATGCCAAGCAGGCCCTATTGATTCTGATTCTGTATTAAGATAGCAAGAGGAAAATATCTAAGTGACTTTGAAGGAGTCACGGATGGAAGGAGCTTCAGTTACAAAGACTGCTCTTTGCTGGGCATTGTGTGTGTGTGTGTGTGTGTGTGTGTGTGTGTGTGTGTATGTGTGTGTGTGTGTGTGTGTGAGTGTGTGTTTATATATACACATACACACACACTGTATATGAGCTGTGTTGAAGTTATTAAAACGTCATTATGTTCTCTCAGAAGAGCTTTGTATTGATTTGCCATGACTTTTCACTCTAAGGGGACTAATGGATTCAATCCTTGAGCTAACTGAATAAATAAATCCCTCATGCAATAACAGAATATATACTCGGTATATGAACTCTGTTGATGCATTAAGTCTATACAACGTTATTATTCTTACAGTGCAGTTCACTGAAGTACCAGAAAAACTGGTACAGGAGCCTATGCAAAATCCATAGCAATGCCACCTGTGCATGTCATTGATTGGATCCACCAGTGTGTATATAAAGCAACATAGGTGTTTCTGGCATGAGAATGGCAAGTTATCACGATTTTGTGATTTTAAACACGGTTTAATAGCTTGAGTCAATATCGTGAGATGGGCTGGCAAACTTTGCAGCTATTATTAATTTATCTTGTTGGTCAAAGATTCATTTTCCTGGTTGTGGTTCATTTTACATTCAAAATGTAGGAATGTTCTTATGTTTAGAATAACATGAAAGAATGTTAATATGAAAAAGAAGAAGAAGAAAAGAAGACAGGATGTAGGACGACTTTCTTATTACTAAAAAGCCTGCACTGGCGTGAAACATTCACTGGAACAGACTGCCAGGTTTGTAATTGTACACTGGCTGCGGCATCATGAGGCGGCCTTACTGTATTTTTGAGCGTGTGTTCGGACGTGATGCTCTCCAGCTGCTCCAGGCTGCACACTGTAGCGTCTTTTCTCTCCTCCAGCCCGTGGCACATCAGTAAATTGTAGTACTCGCTGTTTGCTACAGGGGGCGCCAGAGTGACAGTGGGGGGTAACAGAAAGAAAAAACTGGCATGAACGGTGACATAGCAGCAACGTGTCAGTGTGTGAGTCAGACTGTGGGTTAATGAGCATATGGTTGGACTGAAAAACAGATGTTAGAACAGGAGACACAACCGTGTAACAAACACTGAGGGATTTTGGAGCATATGGTTGATGACTAGGAGTCATATTTTACCTCATGGAGTTCGATAACTGCTCATAAAGCTGACTTTATCACATACTTTATCTCTCATTCACGAGACGCTGTACAGATTCTCCAGGTCGACGTTTACTTTGGCTGTTTGTCAGAGCAGACGCCTCTTTTGTCTCACAGTCCAGCGCTCGCGCTGTTACATAATCAACGTCTGTTCTCTATGAAAGAGTCACGAATCAGATCCCTGACTCCGTCCTGAAGGCGGCGGACATGCTGCTGCGCGAATTTTTGCCTTGTATTCAGCACTCTTCCACTGTCACTGTACAGTCGCTAACCAGGAACAGGATTAAACCTGAATTCGCCTATAAACTAACTGGAGACAGAGTAAAAACCTTTAATAACTCCTCAGCTGGGAGGGTTTCCAGCTTTCCAGACCACAGGAACATCGTGGGAATTTCCGTATACTGTCATTTTTTATTGGTTAGGCAAAATAATTTGATGATAATTATGTGGGGGAAATGTGTAAATTGTAACTCTGCCACCCTGCTCGATGCTTATACACTAAGTTTAACATCAATTTATTAATATATAGTTAAACGAATGAAAAATCAACAGCAACAGTCAGGTCAGTGAACTAGTTTCGGATCAGTTCTAGGAAAAGGGTTAGGCTAAAATCATCTGGATTTTGATTGGCTCATGCACTTAACCTATTAAAATTCTTTTCTAGGAAAAGGGTTAGGCTTGAGCACTCATTATTAAGCAATTACAATGCAGAGAGACCTGTTTTTGTGTATGTGTGTGTGTGTGTGTGTGTGTTTACCTTGGACCTGTTTGACACAGTTAAGGGCGTAGTTCAGAGCTTCCACAGTGCTGGGTTTGCTGTGGCTCCTCTTCTCCGACGGCAGCCTCTTCTTCATTTCCTGCACCGTGTGCACCATCTCCCGGTGGCCGTGGTCTCGGCCCTGTTCCGTTTGCTCACTGACACACACACACACAGACATGTTCACCAATCACAGCAATGCTTACACACCTTTACTGCTGCCTTTTTTGCAATATTGATATTGACCAACATGTATTACAGCGTCAATACTAAAATACACCACCAACATCAGAAATATAAAGCTCAACAAAGACATGAAATCTTCCACGTTTCATAATTCTGACATAATCTTTCTTTTCAATCATTAAAAAAATGTGTATCTTATTTATGGAACAAGCTGCTGTTTAAGTGTAAAGCATCCCATGGGTTCAGCTTGTTTTAATATATTTTAAGACACTGTTATTTATGATCCTATAAAACAGCACTATTAGTGTGTGTGGATGTGATATAAAGTATAGATTTGTATCCAAGCGCTGCTGCTGTAATCATGAAGACCTCACAAATAGAATTGTGTGTAGAATTTACCTGCAGTCTGCACGGTGTCTGCTCTGACCGCGGGCCGTGATGCGGAGGCTGCAGGACGACGAGTCGGTGACAGAGTTCGAGCTTTACGGAGACAAAAAGAAACTGTGAGCATAAGCAGTAATGATGATGCGCTGATGATTAATACGCTCTGCGTTATATCGTTACCTCTTGGTGCTGCCTGACCCCGTGGTGCTCACAGGACTCCTGTCAGAAGACGACCGCCGTCGTGTTTCCCCGCTGCTATCATGACCGCTGTTCATCTCCACATCCTCCTGACCTTGCTCTCCACCGGAAGGTTCTCGGCGCTGTCCGTCTCGCCGCTTCTCATCCACTTCCTCGTCCTCTCCCGAACCCGATCCGGAGCTCCTGCCTAACGGTTCTGCCTGTCTGATAACCTGCTCCACCGGAATGCCTCGCTCCGTGCAGCTCGGCTCAGGAGAACCGTTCTCTTCTCCATCCTGGTAGCAGTCTCCACTCAGCATGCTCTGGTTGGTCACGAGAACAAACGGTCACTTGGTGGTTGTTCGGGTTTGTTCTTGTCGCTGGACACGTCAAGGCTGTTATTCTACGGAGAAATCCATCTGGACGCCCCGAGGACGGGACCCTCGCTTAGTCTTTAGTGTGAGTAAATATACTGGGGTGTCTGGAAGAAGAAAAAAATAGTGAATTTAGTATCTAATACAGAAGATGATTCTGTTGAATATAAGATATATGATTCTGCTAATATAAGTATAATCAGATTTTATTTTATTATCCAGAAGAGCAAAATATCACCTAATACCAAAATATATATATAAATTTAAGATTTTTTAAAAAATGCTTTAAAACACCTACTACAACGCTTAAATTAGCAATGAGTGACAAGGTTTTTTCTTTATTTAAAAAAATTATCCAATACCAAGCAAACCAAAGACTTATAATTGTCTGTTATCTGTTCGGATAAATTACAGTGCTTTTAAATATTTTTTAAAAATTGGTTTTCAGTGGGGAAGGTTTTTAGGTATTAAACTATTAAATTTAGCTATTAAATGTAGCTTATTAGTAAAAAAAATCTCATTTAAAGATCTCATTTATAGATTACTTATTATTTTTTCCTCTTTACAAAACAGAATTAGCAACATGCTAACAGTTTACCTCAGCCGGACACTGAAGAGATTTTTTTCCCCTCACATCAGCTTGGGAGCATTTGTAGCTTTTTTTTTTTTTTTTTACATACACATTTCTGAATATCCAAGGTTGTGTGGTTACTATGAGCATTTTTACAGCGATTTTTAACAGAAATAAAGAAGAAACAAACAAGAATTAGCCGAGTAGCAGAACTATCGTTTGTATTTTAATTGGGAGTCGTTCGCTAAGGAGTCGAATCTTTAAGGAGTCGAATCTTCAAGGAGTTGTATATTTAAGGAGTCGAATCTTTAAGGAGTCGAATCTTTAAGGAGTCGAATCTTTAAGGTGAACTCGATTAACTAAATCAACCATTTTTTAAAAACTTTTTTGTAGATAATGTCCCTAATCTTGTGCTTTAATATAATCAAAAATGTGTCAATGTGAACCTTTTTGAAGATTCTGAAGGCCCAGTTTAGAACAAACCAGAAAGAGTCGACTCCTATTAATGAGCCGAGACAAGTGATTCGAACGAAATTCGCGTTACTGCAAAAGACAAATCTCTGGGTAAATATGCCCTGTTGCCTTGGTAAATGCTTAGCAACTGATGGATCTTTAATAACCTAAGGGAGTTTATCACATGAAACCATGTTGATGGAGGTTGAAAAATTGCTGAGTGAAAATGAAAAAAAAAAAAAGACACAACATCCCCAGCAGCTTACTCAGCTCTAATTAATGCCACAGTCGAGATATGAGTCTGCGTATCACATCTGTATGGGTTTCACAAGGTCCGCTGTGAGCCGAGAGCCTTATCTGAGTCATTAGAGTGGAGTTACATAACTGGCTTTCATTACTCAGGGAGGCGTGGAGGCTCCGAGGACGGCAGGGTTGCTACGCTGCATGCGAAGTATAAATACACCTCTGATATGGGATCCACTGTGAAGAGTTTATAAGAGTTATGCATGTGGCAGCTGCAAATTTACGCCTCACGTTCGTGCATGCCTGAAGATCGTCGTCTGAAATGGCAAACCGCTCCGTACTGTGTGTGCTGAGGGATCGACATGGCACAGACCTCTTCTTCAATGAATGGCTCGGAAAGGATTTAAAAAAACAAACCTCAGTGTCTAATTTGATTAAAAAAACACACAGAAACCATAGCTCTGGGATTACACATCACTGTTATGGCAATATTCATTCAGAGCCTCTCAGACAGGCAGAGAAAAACAAGGTCCCTGAGTGCGGTTGTCAAGCCAGTGAGGTCCAGGTTTAATTATGTTACCTAATGAGCACCTCAAGGTTCGTCACTGAGGGACTGAGCAGTTACTAGGAAACTAAAGCATCCATAAATAATGTTTAGCCTATGGAAAACACATGCCATAACCAGTTCATCACTTCAGGGTTTTAGTGATTTACATTTAATCACTTACTGCTTTTACCCAAAGTGACATCTGAGGTAGAAATAAAGCCAAAGGCTCTGCTCAGGGGTGCAGCTCTACATCGCGTGATTTAAACTCATGTTTTGCACATAGATAAATCCCAAACCACTTTTTGTTGGCTCACAAGCTCAGGATCTCGTTGGGGGTCACGTACCAAAGCTCCATTACCGAAGATGACGCTGTTAGGAGAGTAATGTGCAGCCAGATAGTGGATCAGACACTGTGTACATTTTTTTTTACACACACAAAAAAAAAACTTTGGAGTCCATGGCCTCACACATGTGGTGCAGATGTTCTGCCATTTATTTATGCAACAGCGAATTTACAAATTGTGTCCGAAATGTATTAACAGCTGTCTGCCCTTATCCTGTAGTGAGTGTAGTAAACACTACCAAGTGAATGACTGAGTGTGAGTGTGTAAGTGAATGTGCAGGTGAGTGAGCGCATGAATGAGTGTGAATAAATGTGAGCATGAGTGTGTGAGTGGAGTGTGTAAATGAGTAAATGAGTGAGTGAGTGAATGAGTGAGTGTGTAAGTGAATGAGTTAGAGTGTGAGTATGTGTGAGTGAGTGAATGTGTGTGTGAATGAGTGAGTGAATGAATGTATGACTGTGTGAGTGAGAGAGAGAGGGAGGGAGTGTGAGTGAGTGAGCGAATGAGTGAGTGACTGTGAGTGCAAGAACGAGTGTGTGAGAGGGTGTGTGTGTGTGTGTGTGTGTGTGAGCGAGTGTGTGTGCGAATGAGTGAGTGAATGAATGTATGACTGTGTGAGTGAGAGAGAGAGGGATGGAGTGTGTGAGTGGATGGGTGTGTGTGTGAGTGTGTGAGTGTGTGAATATATGTGTATGTATGTGTGTGTGTGTGTGTGTGTGTGTGTGTGTGTAATCAGAACACAGCCATAAACTACCGTTTTAGGTCCAAAAAAACAAGAATGAGAAGAGCTACTTATTTACAGGGAGAAAATGAGACGAGGAAGACGGCGAATTGTAGATACACACACGTGTCACGTGACTCTATGATATAAACGGTGAGTTTAAACTTGAATGGAACGACCCGGCTCGGACACGCCCTGTTTGTCATAACTGAAGACAGGCTTGGTGATGAAGCACGCTTGCATGCAGAGTTCTCTCAGCTTCCATATGCACAACAACCAGGAGAAGTGCAGCCTCAACACAACGTCCACTTACCCCAGAGATACACCAGTTACTCATCTCGGGAGTACGTGTGATTACCACAAAGCAGCTGCTGAATCCTTCTGAAATATTTCTGACAGATAAAGTGAATGTCAACAAATAAATGGTGCTAGTAGAACTGCTGTGTGAAAACAATATCACACTCGGGGTCGTGCTGTTATACCTCGTATCACTCTTAATGCTGAACGTAGCTGTTTTTATCCACCGAACTGAACGAGCGTATTTTGAACATTTATTGACCGCATTCAACAAGTGCCCTTAGACTTCTACTAGACTGTGTTTGGATTTATTTTAAAGGTTGAAACTCTATATAGGATAAAAGAGAATGGTGGAGAGGTAAGTTATTTTACCTTCAAGGAATAATACAGCTGTGTGTGTGTGTGTGTGTGTGAGTACAGTGATAGGATATCTCATGCTTATATAATATACACTCAACATGCAACTCCTGCTCAATCAGCCAATCATGAGGCAGCAGCACAAAACCATTAAATAACGCAGATACAAGCAGAGGGGCTTAAGTTAACGTTCAAATCAAGCATCAGAATTAAGAAAAGGTCTGTGACTTTAACCGTGATGTGGCTGTTGGTGCTGGTTTGAGCATTTTGAGAAACTGCTGATCTCCTGGGAAGTTCCCACAAAGTTTAGAATCTTTAGAGTTTACACATAGTGGTGCGGGGAAAAAACCCATCACGGCAGACTGAAACAGATCAGAGGAGAATGAACAGATGGGGCTAAGCTGACAGGAAGTCTAGAGTAACTCACATTAACACTCTTTACAATCTTGCCGAGCAGAAAAGCATCTCAGCATGAACAACACATGAGGCTATAATGAGCAGGTGACTTTTTCCTGATCTTCAGCTGTCCAGGTTGGAAGAGCCTGTGCCCATGAGAGCCTCAGATTCCTGTTCCTGGGTGACAGGAGTGGAAGCTGAGATGGTCTTCTGCAGACTTGATGACTGCAGTGTAGTCATGTGGCAGACCATGCTTCCTCAGTTGCCTCAGAAAATACATGCCGTGCTGGTCCTTTTTGAGGATGGAGTTGATCCTTGGAGTCGAACTTCATGTCTTGGGAAATAGTAACGCAGCTCTAAGTGCACCAGACATCCAACCTCGTCGCTCATGACCGCAGTGTCATCTTTAACAGCTGGGTCTTTGGAGGTACAGTGGTTGGTAAAGAGGGAGAAGATCAGCGGTGAGAGGACACAACCTTTGGAAGCAGCAGCGCTGACTGTCTGTATACCAGAAGTGAGTTCCTTCAGCCTCACCTGCTGTTTCCTGCCTGACAGGAAGCTGGTGATCCACTGACAGAAGGCAGGAGAGTTTGGATAAAAGGATTTTTAGATTGATAATGTTAACTCTGTCCATAAACAGGTCCTTGTATATGTCCCTGAGCAGGCATGGTTTTACAGGATGTAATGCAGACCCATGTTAACTGCGTCATCCACTGACCTGTTTGCCTGGTAGGCAAACTGCAGGGGGTCCAGCAGGTGTCCTATGACGTTCTTTAGGTGGTCCAACACCGGCCGTTCAAAACACTTCATGCACACAGACGTCAGAGCGACAGGCCTGTAGTCATTTAGCCCTGTGATGTAATGGAGGGTTTCTTGGGGGCTATGATGATGATGATGGTGGAACGTTTAAAGCAGGAAGGAACGTCACACAGCTCCAGGGATCTGTTGAAGATCTGCTTAAAGATTGGAGCCAGTTGGTCAGCATCTGGACCCCATGCTTTCGTGGGTCTGGAAGAGCCGGCTCACATCCAGCTCACATCCTCTTCACAAAGCTTAAGTACAAAGACTGGCCAAAAACTTTGTACCAGTAGTCCAGTGTATTATTTTTCCTGGGAAGGTGCTGTCTATACTTTGGTACTCCGTGGTATAATTAGGTCTGTTAAAGCCCCAAAGGATAATGAAAAAAGTTTTCACTGAAACAAAAGGCAGCAGAAAATGCAAGTGTTTGTTCGTCCAGATGAGGAGAAGCAGCTCGTCCGTTTCACTGGCAGGGAGCAGAGACTCGTTGGTTGAATCGACAGGAGCACAGACTGGAATCCTCGCCCTCTGAGCTTCACAAGCTTCACATCTCCTCCATGTCCCACAGAGAACCGCAGTTACCCCAACTAACATCTCCAAAAACATTCTGGGTTTGTGAATAATGCTGAAATACCATCTGGAGTCAAGCGCCTGATGTTAAGCACTTCTTCTCTAGTGTAAGTAATCAGAAGAAGAATGTAAAAATTTCTTCTTCATCTGAGCTCTTTTATCAACAAGGTGTTTCCGGGGACACACACACAGCTGTCCCTCACTCACTGCTTTTCGTTTTTCACACTGTTCTGTGTAAACTCTAGAGTCTGTTGTGTACGAAATTCCCCGAAGATCAGCAGTTTCTGAAATACTCAAACCATCTGGACTCAACCTCCAATCCAATCCAAGCCACGGTTAAACTCACAGAGATCAGACTTCCTCTTCACTCTGCGGTTTGACATGAACATTAAATGAAGCTCTTGATCTGCCTCTGCATGAATCTTTTGCTCTGTGCTGCTGCCAGATGACTGGCCGGTTACATAACTGATGAAAGCTGTTATAGGAATATAATCAATAATCAATAACGTGGAGATACTGTTTTTGCAATAACAGCCAATGATTAGGTTTTTTTTACATTATAGAACATCACATACTTTTGAACTTCACAGTTATGTGTAAAGCCGTGGAACAAACGGAAAATAAATTGTTCCTGTTATCACTTACGTTATATTATAGTAGCTATAAACAGCCATTCTGCTAACAGTCTCTCTCTCTCTCTCTCTCTCTCTGGATTTTATTAAGACAAAAAAAACACAGCTTGTCATGTTATGGATAAACCACAAAAAGTGTAAACTCCTCTGTCCTGAAGATGTTGGAAAACATTCCCGGAAAAGGAGACTCCTTCTACCTTAAATAAACGTCTCCTTATAGAAAAATCCATTTGTATGAATGTTTCTCCCTGTTACTATAGAAACACTAACATATTATAACAAGAGCATTAATATAATCTTATGATTTGCAGACTCACTTCTATCAGAGATGCTGTTATAGAAAACGGCTTCTGACCAATCAGAATGGAGTATTCAACAGGGCCGTGGGAAAGTAATAGTAAAGACATATTTAACTTATCTGGAAGAAATTACATCCCTTTCAGAGCTGGGAACGACGTCACACCTGAGCTGAAAGCATTCCAGTACAAGTAGGAATATCCTTAATATATAACAGTATGACAGCTTTAACTACTGTTGATGCACAGAGCAGCCATCTTGGATTTGGAAGTTGGCGTCGGTGAGGATCTCCGGACACTCCGAGTTGGAAATCCGACATGGGATAGGTTAAGAGTTTCCCAAAATGTCGCATGAAACATCCTGAGAGCTGTGTTTCCATTCTGCATGTTGATGCACTTCCTTTTGAAACAGGAAGTCAGGGTGATGGAGTATCATAACGCTCGGATGTTTTACACATCGGCCAATAGCGCTCCAGATACGCCACGCTACACCCCGATGAATCTAAATGAACTAGCTTGCAGTAGCTGTAGGATGTCTGGAACAGCAAAGCGCCGTGTTCTTAAATCAACACGGGGTCAAAAATATACGTACATATACATATACACATACACACCTAATGTTTGGTTAAATGTCCCTTAGCACCTTGAAACCTTGCTTTTGGTTTCCATCAACAAGCTCCTGTCAGAATTCTGGTTGGATGTTTGACCGCTGTTCTTGGCAGAACTGGTAGAGTTCGGTTAAACTTGTTGGCTTCCTGGCACGGATCTGGCTTTTCAGCTCAGTCCATGTATTTTCGACAGGGTTGAGGTCAGGATTTGGGACGATCTTGGAATCTTAGAAATGGTTCAAAGAGACATTCCTGACTTGTGCAAGTCTATGATCATGTTTCTCAGATCTGCAGGACTGTTGGTCAATCCAATGAGCATCAAACAAACACTTTTAACGTAGAAACAGAGAAGCCTCCAGTTATAATCCATCATCGTCATCACTAACAGGACGTTATTAACATAAACACATGTAGCCCTCTGGGATCAAAAGTGCTTACGCAGGTGAAATGTTTAACCATGCCAAGCCACGTCAGACTACTTTGGCAAGCGAAAAGGCGTTTAGGAGTTAATAAACGAATCGACAGCAACTATACGATTTAGACGTCCTTTAACTGAGCGAACAGGACCAGTACGGGATGAGCCGTGAAAAATGTTTTAACCGTTTCCCAAGAAGTTATAAACAAGCTATAAAATGAATGTTTTGTGTTAGAGTAATGGATTGGTATCTGTAACAACAGTTGTGATTGCACATTAGGACTAAGCTTTAAGGTGTTTTTTTAAAGGTTAGAGATGGTTTTGAGGTCACAGAATCAGAGAGAAGAGAAACCAGTTTCTACAGGATGACACCGTTTCCTTGTTGTTGACAGAGAGGTAAATAATTTTACCTTCCAGGAATAATACAGCTGAGGTTTGTGTGTGTGTGTGTGTGTGTGTGTCACGTGCAAGGCAGTGTGCTAAGATAAAATATGCATAAAGACATAATATAATAATAATGTCCACACACACACACACACACACACACACACAATGCAGCAGGTTGGTTCTGCTTCTGGGACCACATTACATCACTGCACATGATGGACCAGTAAACAGGACAGACCCTGAACAGCAGTTGTGTTACAGATGTATTCCGATATATTTGCTGTATAAGACCGGAAGTGCGTCAGAAAACACAATTATATCAGAATTCAATCAATAAGCTATTACAGGAGAACCCTCTGGATTACAGGGTTGAGTAACTCCTCTTAGGTACCGTGCTAAGCTTCAGGCCTTGGAAAGTTGAAGCAATCAAAATATAACAAACATCTGAGAGAATAACCAGTCTTAGACATGAAAGAACTTGGCGTTACCTCGTGCGCAGAATAACGTGTGCGGACGCAAACTTGCGGCTGGTGAGAGCACGCATTTGCTGTCGCTGTCGGGATTGTTCCGGCGTTAAAAACTCCCCAAACAGAAAACAAATCATCAGCAAACCCCCCCGTTACGGTCCACAAACCCGGGCTCGGTTCACGCTCCACGCGGCAAACTTCTCCGTTTCTGTGTTATTGTTTCTCGTTTTAGTTTTCGCCCAGACGCACACACGCATTACTGCAACGTGAGCGCAGCCGCTCGAGGCCACGCCCACACGCCGCTCATTCGCCAGATGCGCCGACGCGCACGCACTCTGATTGGCCGCGGCGCACCCATGTGGGCGTGGCCGGGGTCCTGAGCGTGTAACTGGCTGCTGCTTCACTCACGTGTATCGCCGTGTTACACAACGGGGAGGACAAAACAAAACATTCCCGGCGCTCGCGAGAGAAAGAGAGAGAGAGAGTGAGAGAGAGAGAGAAAGAAAGAGAGAGAGAGACTCGTAACGGCGGCGGCGCTGCTTAAGGAAGGAAGCTCGCTCTGGGGTCGTGTAGTTCATTCAGACAGCCGGTGACGTCATTAAAGGCAGGATGGAGAGACACATTTGTGGAGGAGGTGGAAAAGGTCCAGCACTGTGCTTAGATTTCTTGTCAGGAATTCCTGAACCGAAAGTTGGGAAGAACATGAAAGTGCTTCGACTCGTTATTTCAAGATGTTACGTCATTATTTCAATTTCAACTCAACATCCTGTTGTAACGTCTTAACAACCTGCAAGTTCAAGATATCTCGTTATTCGAATTTAATCGTATTATTCTGTCTTAATGTCCTGTTTTTTTTCTTAACATCTAATATCAGCTAAATAACCCATCATTTAATCGTTTCATTATCT
>JAOUQY010145068.1:0-13363 GCA_028566355.1 Doras micropoeus
TGAACTCTGGTATGTCACCCGTAATGTTGTGTGCATTGCAATATTTTGAGCAAAACTGTGCTCTTACCCTGCTAATTTCATTGTCTAACCCCTGTATATATATATTTTTTTTGCACGTAGGTTGTTGTAAGGAACACGTTACCATATTTAGAATGTTTTTACCTTTATGTAACTTATTAGTAGTTAAACTGTGAAAAAGTGAAGCACAGGTGTCATGCCAGTTGTTGTTTCATTCAGGATCAACCGAACATCCCGAGCAGAAATTCTAACTGTAACTAAAGACAAATAACAGTAGAATATGGAAGACAAGTGGTCTAAAGAGGATAATGGCATAAAATGGCGTTCATCAGCTGTCTTCATCCATGCAGGCTAACAGGGACAGCCGGTTTATCACAGTTCTATATGTTATCGTGGCAAAAAAAAAAAATTGGAGTGCTTGGTGAATTTCCTACATTTAGAAGGATGACAAAACTATTAATGATGCAAACTTTTCAAAATGGAAAACTAAATAGCTGCACGATCCATACTTAAGGCAATAGTTTAAACCCTTGCTTTAATTAGATTCACAATGCGTTATGCCTCCAAAAATCTAAGTAGTGGCATGAAGCAAAAAGAAAACAGGCAAGAATAGAGGAAAATCTGGAGAATAAATGTCTGGATACAACCAGTGCTACACTTCTTGCCTTATGCACAAGCTAATGAGCATACTCTGCCACAAGTGAATAAACAGCGATGCTGGATCTGCTCTTCACTAGTTCCTCCTCAGGCAGTGTGATATTTAATGAACGGTATGATCGAAGTTCATCTGATGCATTCTAAAACTGTAATATATGGAAATATCAATCATAGGTTGCTTTTAGCTGGAAACCCAAAACAGTTCTTCTTTGCCTTTTTGTGTCAGTCGTGATGCATATGCACTGGAAGACCGGCATTCATTTCCTGAAATGCTACATTACTTGCATAGAATAGGAATTTGGTGGGTGGTCACATGTAGGCACCAAGGACATCTCAACACCCAGGACCGTTATTGTGCACTTATAACCCCCTAGGTATCTCTTTTGTCCCACTTAATGCAGATTCCATGCGTAGCTATGCCTGGGTGAGCGGCCCTCTGCAGAGCTAGGGAAGGCAGCCATTGTAGCGTTGTCACTTGCCAACACTGGCTATCAGCATGGCTAGTGGTTAGCAGTGACAGGGGAATCAGACCCCATGAAGAGGAATTACTCCCAGAGGTATTGTCCGTGCCACAATGCTAGAGTTAGGTGCCTACAATCTACTCGGCGCCTGTGTGTTTTATTCCAATTCCCCTTGACAGGAGCGTCCAGACCTGTCTTATTGTTTTTCTGCTCTGGGAAAAAGCACGGCCCCAGCTGAGACTGCTATTATAACTGTGTATCGACACGGGGAGCATCCTCGCACACGCTGTTCTGCCCTTGTTACCTCTACCTGCCCTAGAAAACAGTATCAGAATGTTATTGTGTCTTTCAGTATTTGCCAAGAATGAACATGTATTTCTTGGAAATGAGAATTAGCACATGCATGAAATGCTTATAAAATCCTATATAGAACGCAAATGAATGTATGAACGTTAAGACGTTAGGTTAGCTAGAAGAATTTGAATAATATGTCAAAGCCAAGGTCATAAAGGTTATAGCTTTCTCTGGATTTTCTCTGGAGAACTCACTTGATTCTCTCCATGTTTGTCATACAACATTCCAAAGGCATATTCCAGCAAATAATGTCTTTTTTTTTTGTAAAATATAACCCTGTCACGAACATATTCATCATATCTGACGATAGACAGCAGTATATTTGGTAAAGTAGAGTTTAAATAGTTGCTCGGGTTTAGAGAAATACTTTCGTATGCACTAAAAATTGGGTTCTAATTCAGTAATCACATGTGCATCGCCAAAATACACCAAAATCCTGATGATAGAGTAAACAGTGACTTCACTGTGACCGCTCGGAGAATGGAATACATATGTTTCACTGTGTACAGAGACATGGCTTGTTTCATTTCCAATAAATCTTGTTTACTCTGTCATTTTCCAGGGTTTGTAGCCAAATGATAGCCAAAAGAAAGCGTTTGTTTGGATTCCGAGTGAATTGTTTTCTACAATCTTAAGTCCGTACTTTAGTGCATGCATTATGCCTTAGTTTCAAGCTGTGGAGCTGCACAATACTAAGTTAATTACCTATTAATAGGGTGACAAAGTCAAATCCACAGGTTAAGTGCGCAGGTTTATATACTGCAAATGCAAATGAAGTAGAATTGGCAGAACAGTTTTGCCATTTGAGTGGTTTTTTTTGTTCTTTAGCCACTCGATAGACAAAATAACAATGGCAAAGAGGCGATTCTTATAATTCACGTGATAATGCTGTACAGTAAATGCAGTTATTCTACAGAAAACAAAGGTCTCGTGGTTTAATAAAATGGGAACTCTTCATTATAAGTAATAAAAAACCATTTAAAACATTTACTCTCCCAGTATTTACTCTGAGTTAACTAAATACACTGAAATGATAACCCCTTCAAATGAATGAGGGTTGTTATTCATTCCCCCCTTAAATCTTTAGTTATGAGCAGATTCTCCTCCAAGCAAAGTTTTCCAAAGAATTTTCATTACACTTAGATATAATTAAGACTGGAACGTATATAGAATAGTCTAGTACATGACTACAAACCACATGATGAAAGAGCAGGCAAGCATTCTGGGTCTCGTCCACAGACTGCACAGCGTTCCAGCTCAGTTTATTGCCAGATTTTATTACAATCAGCCGAGTGATTAGAGCACAGCAAGCCAGATATTATCAATCTTGTAAATTACGGCGCATCTCCGAAGCCAAACCAACTCTCAATTGATGCTTTGACGTGAGTTGCAACAGTGCAAATATGAAGCAGACTGATAAGAGCGTAACCTGTGAAAAATGAGCCAGCAGAATGGTTCAATATGAGGAAGGAAGGAAACCCAAAATGTATTTTCTATATATCTGTCAGTATCCATTTATTATTATTGTTTTGTTTGGTTTTTTTTTTTTTTTGGGGTTGTTGTTTTAAACATCGGCCTTTCTTTTTTTTTTTTTTTTTTTTTTTTTAATTTGTTGCCATACCTAATAGCTTAAAAATATACAAAATGATTACAAGTGTGTGGAATATAAATGTTCACAAATTTCAAATTTGTTATTAGATATTATTAACGAATTTCATTTTCATTAAAATAAAATTCAAATGCACAAAAGTCTGTTTGTAGAAGCCGCACAGTTGTGTCAAATTTCATTTCTTTAAGAAATTTAATTTCTTATAAAAGGTTCCTTCTTAACATCAGGATTGGTGTCCCTTTTTTAAACCTCACAAGAACAGTTAGAATAGTTCCTGTGCCACTTTCTTGTTTTCATTTTCTAGAGAACTCATGGCACTCCCAACATGAGACATTTTGTTGAGAGGATCCTTCCTCCCCCACCCCCTTCCCCTCACCTCAATCCTGCACCCCATCTAATAGCGAGCTCTTGGTGCAATGTGATGAGACAGCGTGAGCCCACTCAGCAGAGATGGATGTGGGATATTAAGCCTGTGTCCCTGCTGCTCCTGCCTCACCTTCCTGCTTTGTTTCCCATACCAGCATTCTGGCTCTATGTTAAAACAGCTCCATGGATCAGCTGAACAAAACTGTGATAGTACAGATAACCGCCATTCTTGCAAGGTGTAAATGGAGCATTAACCTTTCCCAAATCTTTCTGACAATTGTTTGTCAATAGATGGATTTAGCTTAAGAAGTGGATTCATTTTCTCAGGGCTTAAATGGGTGTGGCCGTGTTGTATCGGTTATATATGTCAGGTTGAAATTAACCCCTTTAAACTCCCAAGACTTAGCAGGTCTACACACAAATGTTTGAGCTTCTTAACTACACCACTTTCATTAGTACTTGGCCAGCTCATGAATGGTAGCTTTCAGATTTAGAGAGTCTGCAATTGATTTTAGTCGATCAGACAACTCTTCAGCTTTTTTTTTATATATAATACAAATAAAAAATAAAGCAATAATAACAAAATCAGTTGAATGTACAGTGTGATCAGGTTTTAGGTGCCACCATTCTAACAAAAATACAATCGGCTCATTTCGCTGATGACCAACTGGTATTGTCTTGCATTATCAGTCACATGAGCTTACTTATTTCTTAAAGAAGTAAGCTAAAGTGATGGTACAGGCAGAAACAGTTGCTAAAAAAAAGTGAGGGAGGTGTTGTTGCTGTATCTGAACCTTTTGGGCCATCAACCTTGTGCTGGGTTGTGGAATAATCTGGATGAATCTTATCAGTATTTGTGTTGTTAAATTCATATTATGAGAAATGCTTTTAGAAGACCCAGTGTTCTGATAAAAATGTTTGTTGTGAGCATATTGTGAATCAGAAATGTCCAGTTGACTCCTTGAGCCCTCCCATGGCATTGCTCAAATGTAATATTGCAAATGTTATACTGTAATTCCTTGCTGTGTCCCAGTCCCAGTATGTGAACACCTGGCCATTACAATCCGATGTACTTGTTGAACATCCCTTTCCAAAACCATGGGCATTAATATAGAGTTGCTCCTGTAACAGCCTCCACTCTTCTTGGAAGGCTTTCCACTACATCTTAAAGCACCGCCTTTACCATTAGTTTATACAGAGTTACTAAATAATTGAATAATAAACATTAAAGCACTATTTTTATTCATGTACCATTGTACCATGATTTATTAATACAGGCACAGATACTGTATACAGATTGTTAATGGATCTAAGGGGATTATTGGAAGATTTGCTGCCACCAGATTATTAATACACAGTACATGTAATAATATAACTGCAAGAATATTGAATACATTGAACAGAGTGTTGGTAATATTTATATAACAGTCTATGTATATATAACAGCTTAATGGCAGCATGGTGGTGCAAGTGCAAGTGTTGACTCTTCAAGTCGAGTCAAGTCAGGTCAAATTTTATTATCTGATTAGAGAAAATTTAGTTGCAGTCAGGTATTAAAAACACATTCAAGCATGCTCAATCCATCATAAATACAACATGAAAGACGCCATACCAGACGGGACACGGGGGCATCAATGCAGTGCAGTACAATGCAAGATGTGAAGACAAAAGAGCTTCACAGCTCTAGGGTTACCAGATTCAATATTGACTTCAGGTTACTGTTTGTATAGAGTTTCTGAGTTCCTCAATGTAGTGATGAAGTACTCGAGTTGGTCTTGAAATTAGTATCAAGACCACCTTTTTACTTGCTCAGTCTTGTCTCAGAATTGAAAGCAATTCTACTTGATCTTGAATCAGTCTCGAATTAGAGAGGCATGGGTTGGGATCATAATTTTCGAGTGAGATCTGAAGACCTCAAAGACAATGACTTTTTTTTTTTCCATTTTTCATACTCTCAAAGTGATTACCCATGATTCACAGTGTACTGACTGGTGCTATGTATTTGATATACACCGATCAGCCACAACATTAAAACCACTGACAGGTGACGTGAATAACATTGTTTATTGCATTAGAATGGCACCTGTCAGGGGGTGGGCAGCAATTATTAGGCAGCAGTTGAACAGTCAATTCTTGAAGTTGATGTGTTGGAGGCAGGAAAAATGGGCGGCTGTAAGGATCTTCAGGTGTTGTCGGGTGTTCCCAGTATGCAGTGGTTAGTCTACCAAAAATCATCAAAGGAAAGAACTGGTGAACCGGTGAGAGCATCATGGATGTGCTTGAGGTATAAAGCCTAGCCCGTCTGTCACGATCCCACAGAAGAGCTACTGTAGCACAGATTGATGAAAAAGTTCATGCTGGTTTGATAGAGAGGTGTCAAAACAAAGTGCATCACAGCTTGCTGTGTATGGGGCTGTTTAGCTGCAGACCAGTCAGAGTGCCCATGCTGACCCCAGTCCACCAGCAAAGACACCTACAATGGGCACATGAGCATCAGAAGTGGACATGGCGAATCACATTTTCTTCATCAGTATGTGTATGTGCATGAGTAGGATGTGCAGGACAAACAAGTCAGATCCATAGAGGCTCCAGCTCGCAACTTACAGGACTTAAAGGATCTGCTGCTAATGTCTTGGTGCCAGATACAACAGCACAGCTTCAGAGGTCTTCTGGAGTCCATGCCTTAAAGGGTCAGAGCTATTTTGGTGACACAAGAGGGACCTGTACAATATTAGGTGGGTGGTTTTAATGTTATGGCTGATTGGTGTATAATGTCGGTGATATGTGAGTACTGACTTTTTTCAGTCTCAGACTTGACTCCTCCAAAGATTCTGTCTTGACTCAGTCTTGACTACCCCCAAAACCTCAAAGACATGGTCTTGACTCAGACTCAACTCATTAAGGTCTTTGCCTTGGTTCAACCAGAGATTTGTTTTTATCCAAAAATATAAGCATAGGTCAATTATTAATGATGAGAACACATAGAAGACTATTCCATGCATACTGAATGGTGTGTGAGATGTTTTTATTTGCAGATGTTTAGCCTACATGAGTGTAAAGGAAACTCTGAGTTATATATTTATATAAAAAAGTGTGGTAAAAAAAAATGGAAATGTTTCATCAGCAGACTATTGCAGGCTCTCTTTTTTTCAGGCGATTTCTCATTTCCAACCTGTAGAATACGTTATACCCCAGAAAATTTTTTTGTTCCAGCTTGGGAATCAACTTTTTGGGTTCTGAATAACTTTTTTGGTCAAAGTGCTCCAGACAGTTCAAAATTAGATGTGCCAAGCAGAACGGATCCAGTTTGGTGTTGGTGGAAAAGGGGTATAGGTGCCCATCTTGTGCCCATCACTACCTCCTTGTCTTGTCTTCTTGGTACTCCTGGTTCCTCTGACCTCCTAAACACGTGCTCTGAAAAATGGATGGACGAATGGTAACTGAATAAATATATGGCTTAAATATGGATCAGTCTTGAGTATCATATAGCAGGTATAGCTGGATTACTGTTGTTTTTACAACTGAACAACAAAAATGACATATTATAGGAAATCATTTTACCCATTACCCATTATAACCTCTGCTCTTAATCCCAAGCTTAGAATATTTAGAATATCAGAATATCAGTCTTGTCATGGCTTATTACATTACATTACATTACATTCTGTCCCCCATTTTCAACAAGACAAACAGGAAACACGTTAGACTGTGTTGATTAGTTAAACTTACTGCTGGTCTTTCATATTCTGTAAACCTCTCCTCAGTTTCCTCTACAGCTGCTGGACATCAAAAATGAAATACAAAGCAGAGAGCAGGTGGCACTCAACATCAGACTGAGTAGTAACTTGGCAATAATGATGACAAGCTACTGAATGAAGGACTAATCGTTTCTGTAGAGTCGGCAACCTTTAATTTAAGAATCCACCTGTACTTTCTGCGAGAATATATTGGGCTGCCGTTCGGCTCACAGGCCTGAGAACATGAGTAAGAAACTAAGCTCGATACTTAACCCCATGTTTTTGTGGTGTACTTCCAGTGAAAGGAGCATTCTTCTAATTTTGTTTGAGTTATCCCAGAAGAACAGATGTTTTACAAAGCACCTTAGTGCTTAATCTTTATTTAAGCATTTTTCCCTCTTCTAAGGTTCCTCTGGAAGCATCGTGGTTAATTTGGAGTCTGAGTGCCATGATTTCCCTTCTAATTGCGATGACAAGGCATTAGGGTTCCTTTTATCATCAACAAAAAACAATAAGCGGAGAGCAGACAGATGAGCTGCTTTCAACTGGGCAGATCTCTGCTTTCTCTTTCATCACAGTGGCCATCTTGGGCCTCTCTAGAAGGACATGAAACATATGCTCCCTCTTTAGTGTTGCAGCTACAGAAAGCTGAACAGCCTCCATGTGCATGGCTACGGGTCAGCCGCATACATGTGCAAGCTCTTGCTTTGGCATGTGTGCTTAACTCCCTTGGTTGTTTAAGTAAACTGAGAAGAAGGCCCTAAGGTGATTAGTTCATTAGCGAGTCAGCCACCATGGCAAGCTTCCCTGAACCTTAAGAGGCGATTGCGGTCATAACTGCTGATTGGTCAGTCTCTCCGTTTTTGTGGGTGTTTGTTTACGTTCACCAAAAAGAAAAAAAAAATCAATGGGGCAAAAGTGGAAGCCAGCAAAGTCCAAGCACTACTAGCTCTTTCTTTTTTTCTTTCTCCGGAGCTCATTATTTTTGCTCTGATTAAAATCTGGAGCAGCTCAAATTCAGCCAGCCACAGACCAGGCTCAAAAATTGGACCTCGCTGATTGATGGTTGAATTGAAGGAGCGCCACTGTTTGAAAAAGAGAGAGATAAAAAGCACAGAAACATCTGTAATCCAGAAGAAAATAATAATAATATGCAGCTCCCCACATCTCCAGCAGCACAAATGAAGGGTCAACTCTGAGGAGATGAGAGAGAGAATGCTTCTTTTGAATTCACTTTCAGCTGCTGAAAGCACTATACAGACAATCTGTGTATCTTTTCTATGTTCCGATAAGGAAGATCGATGAATAAGATATTCAGATTATCGACGCAAAGACCCTGTCACCAAGGCTGTGCTTCAGATCTTTTGCAAGTGGCCAGCATATCTATCATTAGCAAATCCCTCGACGGAGCACCGCTGGACAGGGCTTGGTCTCGACAGGGTCGCTTTATATCTGCAATCATGTCTCAGGCCAAAGTCCATCTGTTCCCCATTAATGTGGTAATTCCAGCTTAGCTTGATTCCTCCTTGTTTGGCTGTTCTCCATCTCGCCCTAAGTTCAGACTTCCACAACGATTGGAAAGGAATGATGCTTTGTTGCTTGCTACGTCTATATGTTTCTTTCTTTTAGAGGACGGTCTCTTCTGTATCTTATTTCCATTGTCACCGCCAGAACGTAGCCAATCCTTTAGCCATCTTGCTTTTTCTTTTTTTTTTTTTTTAAGGCTAATGATGGAATCAGCAGGCACAATAAAAAAATATATTGAAAAGCATCCCAATGTTCCTCTAGGTGACTATGAGAGGCGGTGAAAGTTATTATGCTTTCGATCGCCTGCCGTGAAGAGGGTACAGTATGGATAGTTAAGAAGCAGCATGATGTGCCGTGTTTCTTGCTATTATTTTGTTCTTCTTTTAATTCCCCTCCATCTGATTTATGGTGTGTTAAGGAGACTAAACTTTTTTTTTTCAGTCTCTGTGTCAGGCTGAAGATCTGTTTTAGCCAGGAAGGAGTTCAGGTTTTGTAGCACTCGTATCTCAGGCAACAGCTGGGATATAAATTTTATTTATTTATTTGCTGATTTTCTAAGTTGTACTAGAATTACAGAAAATCATCCTACCCTCAATAGGCCAGGGCTCTGTAATGAAAAAAACAAAGTAGCATATTTTACATATGAAAAACAGAAATAAATGTGGAGGGTTTTTTTTTTTCCACAATTCAGATCAGAAATTAGGAATAACACAAAGTTCAAACAGGGTTACACCGTGGCTTAGTTCCAAGCTACACACAAACACATGGCTTCAGGATTTCCAGCTTACTGAAAATGTGAAATGTGCTTTTTTTTTTTAGTGAGCCATGTCAAAAATTCCTTTTTCCATGGATGTAGGTTATATATTCAGCCTGAATTTCAGTTCCTGTGGATTTCCCCTTCTCTGCCTTCATCACCTTGACTATTTGCAAGTACGACAGCAGTGGTGTTGCTCTACAACGTGCCATGTTTACACTTATGTCATCCGTTTTATGCAGACCATGACTGCTTGACAGCCCATCTGTATAATTGAGATGACCTTTACATGAGTTTCGGTGGATTTTGTGATATCTAGGCGTGATTATTATTCATAGAACAATGTCAACTCTTGTCTTGATCAGTTGTAGATGAAAGTACACAGACTTACAGCATTTTTTGGTTGTTAATTACAAAAAAAAAAAAAGTGGGTTTTTTTTCTTTTTTTCTTTTTTTTTTTTGAAATAAAATATTTTCTTGTTTCGGTTTGTCAGCCTGCCAAGGCGAGGGCTGTGTGTGAAATCTGTATTCGTGACCAACATGCAGATAAAGCCTACCTGTAGAAATTAAGTCAATGTCTCGGTAATTAGGCACAATATGTCTGATTAGAAGATGTGCAGCTTTGATTTGCACTCTGAGTACAGGAGGAAGGTCATATATCAGATCTTGTAGAAGCTAATTAGGTTACTTCTCTTCCTGTAATGGCCATTTTGATACAGGAGAACAAAATGTCAGGATGGAGGCAGAAGCCAAGCTTTTATTTGAATTAGTGTAACATTAGATGTAACATGCAAAACTAGACGTTCATTAGCCAGACGGCATGTAAATACTTTCAATTAGTCTGCAAAGACAAAGCAGCTGAACATTTTGGAACTTTTAGTTCAGACATCGCTGTGATCGTTAAGAAAATAGCGTATACGTTTTGGTTGGTTTTTGTATTGTGTGGAGAAAAAAAACTCGTAGTATGATGTGGTGTGAATAAAAGTTCGCTGTTTTGCCATTTCCTGCTCACTTCTCAATTCCTGTCCAGTCACAACAACCAATACTTTGTCATAATAAGCCTGCATTGACCACTAACAAGTCAAACATTAATCTTATAGCCAAAATGTCTACCTACATATACACTTACATGTAAGAGAAATACAACTAAAGCACCCGTCTGCCTATTAGCCAAACATGTCAGACAGCATATAGCAACAACTACAGTATCTGGCCGTGCTCCTAACGTAAAACACATAAGCAAACAAGCACTGCTTTAAAGAAGTAAGAAAGACCCAGTAGTAAATATACAGTGTAGAATTATTATATTATTACCGTCAGGAGATCAGGCATGGCTAATAGTCAGTTTCCCAAGGTCAGGACCTCTGTTTAATGATCACTGTGGTTTTCTAACAAAGGCTTGTTGATGCCAATTAAATGGTGTGAGAAGCTAAAGTAAATGTTTCAGTTATTAACAATGAATAACTGATGTTGCTTTGACAGGCTGCTTTCTGTAGGTATTAGGTATTTTATGTATGTTATAATGAAGCTTAAGAAATCCTATAAGTATATTTCATGCATAGTAAAGACATAATTCAATGCATATGTATTTGTGTATGTGTAGCAGTCCAGATATCTGTATCCTTGTGTGTATTAGGATTTGAATCCAAAAGTGGGCGTGGCCTAAATCTGTTTTTTTTTTTCCCTGCTCATTCATAATTTGATTGTACCTGCCTATGATTTAATTGGTTTTATTTCACAAAATATACAGAAATGGACCCTGACCAAGGCAGGTGCTAAGAATAAAAGAATAAATGTTAAAAACATTTGCTTGTGTGAAGAACATACAGTATAGGCTAAAGGTGAGATGAATTCTATTATTTTATTTGCAACAACATGCAATACCAATAATGTATTTAAAGCAGTTTATATTTATAAAGTCTCAGAACGATTAAGGAAAAAAAAAAAACGTTGTTAACCATAAGCTGACTTTTGCAAAGAAGAAAACAAATACCACTTGGTCCTACGATTGAAATATTGGAATATTAAACTTTGGATCCTCATTAAAACTGGATCTACATTATTTTTTCATTTTAATACCATAAAACATAGCATGATGCTTGTGCCGAAATTAAACCTTGTTATTGGTAAATCTGAATGTCTGTTAAGGATTAATTTAATAGGATTAAAAAGTAATTTATGCACAGAGAAAAGTTGATAAAGCATACCAAATGAATAATAAAAAATGAAAATTTAAAGCATTAATGGATTCAACTCTTGAGTGCCTTGTTTTTATTTGCTGTCTTGTGTGCCTTGTTTTTATTTGGCGTATGAGAGATACTCTGGCTGCATGTAAATTAGCTCTGTTAGTGATTAAGTATTGCTAAATATCACTGTCATACAACAAAAGATACTAAGCCTTACAAGTAGTTCTTAATCAAAACCCTTGAGAGAAACGTGTGAATTTCTTATATACTAAATTTCAACCTAATTATACTAATGAACTTAGTGATAATGAAACACATACAGTATTTGCTGAAACTTTCTATGTGACAAACAAACTCCCTTTCATTTTTTTTTCTGGAATTTAAAACCATCCCCACAGTAGCATTACTGTAAAGCCATATCAGTAATGTTATGTTAGACACTACTCTCCTCCTGAGGCATAAGCACACATCAGCTGAGCTTAATGAGCATCAAGTACTGAAAACTACAGCACAGAATAACACAGTTTTCAGTAACTTGCCACAACAGGACTATACATATCAGAAAAGCACAAGCAGACCAGCGAGTCAAGTCACTGAGGGACTAACCTCTGAAACATTGCACGCTGGTATGAATAAACAAGAGGCTTTACTGTATAATCGGCTTCAGAACAGAAATTGCTTGCTAATGCCAGAAACGAGCAGAGAGGTGTCTGTTTGAGCCAAATCCAAACAAAGGTAGCGCCTGTTGCCCGTAGTGCAGCAAAGCAAGGCCTTCCTGTCCCCGTTATTTGCGGCAAATGAGAAAGATATGTATTTCACCCCCTACCGCGAGTGAAGGCCTGTCGAGATGAGGAATAATCCGATAGTCTCTCAGAGACTAACACTGCAGTCCACATGACATCACTTAAGGAAAATGCCTCAGCCGCCACAACGCAGAACAATCCAGTCAGTGTTGTGTGCCTCAGCAAAATGGAAGTGATTTTCCCTGACATTTTTCATATTATGTTACTTGTTTGTGTTTTTTTTGCAACCAATGTTATTTCATGTTGTGCTTCACTAATTCCTGTGTTGTTTCCATTTGTTGATTATAAGCTCACAGTCAAAGCAGAACTGGCTGGTTTATTTTCAATTGGGAAATTGGAAAAAGATGCACCAGAAAAAAAAAAATGTGTGCGCATCACATTCAAAATAATAGACAGCTTTGAACATCCACACCCAACAGCTATAATGCCTACTTCATAATTCTTGTCAGAATTACAGTGATCTACGGGATCCAATGAACCATGCAGTTACACAAAAATCAAATTTGTTGTTGTTTTTAAGTATGGTGTTTAATGCGCTATGTAGATACAGAAATTTAGACTCTTGATAATGTAGACTTTAAGGGAGACAAACATCCACAGACTGAAAGCAGAAATAATATGATGGCTGTCAAAGTCTTATACAACTGCATGAAAATGAATATATTTATCTTAATATTACATCATTCATATTGAAATTGTTTCTAATATTTATTTGCCTATGATTATACGCTTCCAGAACAAACATCAACACCTACAGGGGTTAGACAATGAAACTGAAAAACCTGACATTTTAGACCACAATAATTTATTAGTATGGTGTAGGGCCTCCTTTTGCGGCCAATACAGCATCAATTCGTCTCGGGAATGACATATACAAGTCCTGCACAGTGG
>JAOUQY010145141.1:0-13326 GCA_028566355.1 Doras micropoeus
CTTTATATATATATATATATATATATATATACACACACATTGTATATACATGTATGTGTGTGTGTGTATATATATATATATATATAATTTTTTTCTGTTTTCTTAATAAAAAGAATAAAAAATAGGCACTAGCAAATTAGCACTACAAATCTATGGTCCAAATTCTCCTTATTCTATTGGCTAGACTAAGATGGGAAACACAGCTTTTCAGCATTATCCAAATTATGCCATTCTGTCAAGAGCCACAATTTTAAACTTATCAACTCTGAAGATTGCAAATTAAGTTTGCTCATTCCAAAAATGTTGCCTAATATCCTGTGTTTCTTTTAGCAGATCACTAGCTATGAATGTATAATTGTTAATTGTACTAAGCTCTTCATCAATACGCTTAACACTTAACCATGGCCTGTCTGAATAAATGAGAAGTTCCCCATCCCATGTTTCAATCAGCTTCCATGTTCTCTGGCCAAAAACCCTGCTTTTCAATGTGTCCACACACTCCACTGCTTCAATAATGAGTCAAGTCAAGTGTTTGCAGTTATTAATTAAGTTATGCTTAATTCCAAGCATTTGAGTCATTTATTAAAAACAGCACTGGTATATTTCTTAGTCTACACATTTTTTATTAGTCAGACTGGTCTATAGCCTATAGCCTGTTACTTTTAGTTCTGACTCGGGTACTTTATTGTGACACCTAATTACTAGGGGTGTAATGATACAGTCTGCTCATGATTCAATTCAAATTAAAAGAAAGATGATGAGTTTATACGGAGGGATCTGTAATAATCTCTGTTAAGACGTGAAAATGGCAGTAGCCATGAGCACAGTGGTGGAAGGCCCGACAACTGACTGACGTGGTTTACACTCAGTCCTGCTTGGGAAGCAAGCTTTAAAATGTAGGCAAAACACTGTGTGCTGCTAGTCCAGCCTACGTCACTGCTACCTGCATATTTCGAGCATTGTCTGTAATGACAGCAATGTTGCAATTAACTTTTTCAAGCTCCCACTCTGAAACAGCCGATTTCCTAGACTATGTTTAGCCTTGTAACTCAAACAGAGGGTGAGTTTGGAGTACGAACCTCGTCATTTCCCACTCTCCGGTGATCACGTGCTGTTATAGTGATATAGCTCTGGGTAGCCCTTGAACCCTTCTGTGGTTATTACTACACTGTCTGCCTCTTTCAAAGTTTGCATCACGTTTGCTTTTGTTTTGAAGTGGCATCTGAGACTGAGATGAATAAGAGCATGTCGTATGATGTGCTATTGAGGGTAGACGACAAAAAACTGTTAAAAAAATAAATGCTATTACATACATTAGATGGCATTATAAACATATCATCTCCACAATGCACATTGCCACATTTTACAAGAACAGATTTTAATTGTTCTCTTCATTTGGTTAGGCCACAAAGACAGACACACACACAAAAATTTATTATTTATTATTCTTGTTCTCACAATTTTATTAAGCCAGGTTTTTCTATGTTGTATAGTTTTTATACACTCAAATGAGGATGGGTTCCCTTTTGAGTCTGGTTCCTCTCAAGGTTTCTTCCACTTCTCATCTGAGGGAGTTTGTCCTTGCCACTGTTGCCACCGGCTTGCTCATTAGGGATAACAGTTAGGGACAAAAGCTATAAGCTATGTCCTTATTTCATGTCTTTGTAAAGCTGCTTTGAGGCAATGTCCATTGTTAAAAGTGCTTTAGAAATAAAGTTGAAAATGAAATACATGGTTTTTATGTGATTATCTTATTTTTATATTACTCTGTTTATGATGATTTTTTAGAGTTTTTTTATACATCTTTCTCTTTACAAAAACCCAGTCAGAAATAAAAATACGTCCCCAGTGTTCTCCAAAATCCTCTGTAAATGTAGTCAGAATTTCCACAAAAAGCAGAATTTTTTTAAATCTTCCTTACCTCTTAGTATTGCACACTGTGGAATCTCAGAAGTCCTCTGGGTCCATTAATTAATTCCCTGTGGTACACGCCACCAATTAATGTCATGCCTAAGACATTTATCCTTTTAATCATCCAACACCTCTTAAAATAAATTCTCTGACACAGGGTTTTTCAGCAAAGAGAAAAAGTCTCCACGGTTCAATATACCTGGGCATAAATCCGGATTTGAATGCAAAATACATTGTCTAGCACTCTCATTTTATATTTTTTAAGATCACATAGGTCCATTTGACTACCATTATATGCAAAGCCTGCCAATTCTGACATCATTTGTGCACAATTATATCCAAACCGAAACTGTTTCATTTTTTTTTTTTTTTTTTTTTAGAAAGTTCTCTACCTTGCTACTGGCACCTGAATGTCAAGGTCAGGGGCCTTGTGGTTACACAATGAACAGTGAGCACAGTGTCTTATAGAAAGATACTTTTTTCATGCTGGCTTGATCTGTTAGTATTTGAAGGACTGATTCTGTACTCATATGCCCTCCTCTTACCAACTCCAACCTTAAATAACCTCTTCTCAAAGTTACCAAATTTTCTAATCATCCTAATCAATTCCTAATTATTAATTATTGCCATCAACAGCCTGAACCGCTTAATGTGCAAAAACGGATCAGACATCATTGCATAGATATTCTCGCTGTGTGGTGTCCTTTGTATTATTTGAGTCGGTCAGATTTATTGTTTTTAATAAATTCAAGTTTAAAAATAAAATTTTCACATAGGAATGAATGAGACCACCTGCAGTCACGTGACCACCGTTCTCTCTCCTTATAATGCTAATGCTAATAATTTCTGTGCTTTTCAAGCACTATGTATTTCCTTCAGGAAATGCAAATCTCATCTAATATCTTATCTCTCATAGTACTACTACTTATTATTATTATTCTACACATTTCTGTGATTAATACAGACTGAATCTTTTAATGTACAGACACAGTTCAATCAAGTTTAAAAACAAAAATTTCCCATATGAGTGAATGGGGATTTTTCTAAACGGCTGTAATTTGGTCAGTTTTTCAAGCTACAACCATGGTCAGACTTGGGGCAACCAGAATCTACCACATCAAATTACAGACAGATCACATTCATTCTTCTCTTTCAATCGCTCTTCCAATTTCACATTTTTCAAGTTGTGATCATGTGTTCGGCACTATGGACAGAAACCTGCCCCATTGACTTGCATGCTAATATATTCTCAAGCAAAAAAGTTTTTACATCAAAACAATCAGCAAGTTGTCCTCTCCAAACTCTTTGGTTAAACGATAGGTTAAATAGTTTTCCAAATTATCAGCATTTGTTTGTAGGCTGCAAATCCGCTTAAACCAGGATTTTATACTTAAAAGCTCCCAAAAAAACAAACCGTGCAATGTTCCAGAAATTCAAATTGTAACTGCCATTGATGATATCATATTAGGGCTCCCTCTTCTTTCTCCATCTCAGTCTTCACATGTCTGCCACATACACAATGTCCTGGAAGCCTTAAAAACCTGTCTGAGCAAAAGTATTTGCACCCCACCAACTGCATGCTTACACCTGCACGTGCACACACAAGACACACAGGCTCTTTTCAAGCACTACGTATTGCCTTTAGGAAATACAAATCTAGTTATTATTATTATTCCACACATTTTAAAAAATAAACATTTCCCATAGGAATGAATGGGGGAGGGGGGGGGTCACGTGACCAACTGCTAATGCTTTCAGAGCTTTTCAAGCACTATGTATTTCCTTCAGGAAATGCAAATCTAGCTATTCTTCTTATTGTTATTATTATTCTCCCACACATTTCTGCAATTAATATAGCCAGAACTGCTCAATGTACAGAAATGGTTCAAATACCCTTGCATAGATAATCACGCTGTGTGATGTGCTGTGTCGATATGATTTATCTTTTTTGATCATTTTAATTAAAAAAATCTAATAGGAATGAATGGGGATTTTTTTTTCTATTATTTTCAAACGCTATGTATTGCAGACAAAATATAGCCAATATTATAGACAAAAAAAATTCCAAAATATAGACAAAAATCTTACACTTGTACATTGTTGAAGTAGTTTATTGTACATGTTTTAAGTATAATAATAAAAATAAAAAAAGAAAACGGCTCTATAAGGGGGTACTTGGCTACAGGAATTTACATTGGGAGATAAGTGCTTATTACTTCCTACCTCGTGTTCTAAGTGGCAAGGGCCCTTTGAGTGCTTGGCAAGGGTTGCATGACAGGTGGGAGATGTCGGCTATGAGGTGGTGCATACGGATGGGGCATCCAACAAATTCTGAACTGGTGAGGGAGGCAGAGTCAGTGCAACCTTGGCAACGGTGGTCCCTGAGAGGAATGAGCTGGGACTGGGTCTAAATTCTAAATTGGCAGAGAAACACGCCTGGGAGTGAGTGGAACAGTCCTGTTGTTTTAGTTCCTAAATCCACTTCTGTGTAGACTATAGAAAAGTCAACACTGTGTCTAAATTTGATGCATATCTCATGTCTTGCATTAACAAACTGCATGAACAATTAGGTCACTGGATCTGACTAAGGGATACTGACAAGATCCCCTTAACTTCTGTATCCCGTGAAAAGATGGCTTTCTCTACACCATTCGGTTTACACCAATTCATCACACTTCTTTTCAGGTTGTTCCTGCTAGGTACGAAATTTAGGTGCTCAAGTACGAAATTCTGCACCCCTACAATGTTTATGCCATGGAAGATCTAGATGATCTAATTATTTTTTATTAACTTTTTTAGTTAATTTTTTAGTTTTTGGCTATGGCATATAAAACACCTGTACAATCTGTACAATCCAAGTTAAAATATGTAGAGAGCAGGATGGTTGTGTGATTGCATTCTTTTGTGGGGGGCCTGCAAGATCTGCCCTTTTGAAATCTGATAGTGAGATTTCAAAATATTGCAATGGGATTGCAATAACCTGGGATTGCAATAACCAACACGGATTATACGTTATAAAGTTAAGTGACCACATTATATCATTTAAAAAGAGCTGTTGAGTAGCTTTCAAACACCAAAGGCGGCAGAACACAGGTATTTTAGCTGAGTTTGATGCTCTATTTCTGCTATGGAGCTTCATTATGTTTCAGTCATTTCAAGTCAATAATATTAAGTCCCCAGCTTAGACACTTAATTGTTAGGATATGATGAATGTGTAGCTCATTTGGTTTACAATCTTAAAAGCAATTTTTTATTAATTTTATTTTATTTAGAACAAAATGCACTTCAGTAATAAAGTCTTTTCAGTTATAGTTTTTCTTCATTCAAATTTTGTTCAGAATATTTACTTTTGATGAATGTGTATTGTTTATTTAAACACCCACAAATCAAACAATTCCTGCTCAATCTGCACAATTTTGGCAGCAAATGATGGTGTCAGTGCTCTGAATTGAACCAATGTCAAAAGTAATATGGTAACTATTTTTATAGTTTTTAGTGTGTGTGAATGCAAATAATTTTCTTCTAAACCCTCACCAGACTAGTCTTATTTTGAGGCTCATACTTTGAAAACTTTTAGGTTTAGATGTTATGGAATGATTCTTGATTAAAAAAATTAATTGTGAAGCATGTTGAGCTGCATGTTGTGTATGAATGGTGCTACATATGCTCCCTGTCCACTTTATTAGGAACAGCTGTAAAGCTGAACATTCAAATGTGGCAGCTGCTTAATGCGTCGTGCAGATACAGTGCAAGAGCTTCAGTTAATGTTCACAATTGTTTGAGTATTTCATAAACTGCTAATCTCCTTGGAATTTCACACACAACTAGCTAGAGGTGATGCTGTGCAGTGTTTGTGGATAAGCGCAATGCCCCTTGCTCCTCTCTTGTCAGGTTGCCAGAGGGTCAAGCTGATGCAAACAGTGGAGCTGCAGGGAAGCTCCACAGTCTGGAAGAACAGCTACTCAGAGCCAAAGAACAGATCAGCTCCTATCGCAGCCTACCTATTGATGGTGAGAAACATTTTGTTACATTTTGCCATTATATTTTGTAAATTGTTAAACTCCACTATTACATACAATTTATATTATATTTATAGTTACTGATATTTATAAACTTATTATATTTATATACACCATGTAGATTCATAACACAGCCACACATTTTACTATATGCACATGGTTAGACACACCTGTAAGAGGTTAGAATCTAATTTGAATGTGAGCAGTGATGAAAATCGGACAGAGTGGCTTTTCCTTTTCAAGATGTTTCAAAATTACTCCAATTATATTGTACTCAATGTAAATAATGCTATTTTAGGGGAAAACCCAAGTAAAAAAATTAAAAGTACTTTCATTGAAAAAAATCACAGAAATGAATTCAGAATTGAGTTCATAAATCTTGTTTGTTTCATATGTGCATTTGTAAAATGTATTAAATACAGTACATATTGTACTGGAATGTACATATTCATACAATACAGTGCAGAGTTTCCATTTTAAAATTCTGTGATAAATAGTTTAATAGTCCAGAAGTGTTAGCCTAAAAAGACACAACTTTTTACAACTCAAAAAGAATAAATAAATACAGTATTATATTTTCATCACTTTAAAACCCATTGCCAGTTTATTAAATCACAGGGATCATATTACTCCAGTTTTAACTTCCCTTCACTTACCCCATGTCATGCTTGTGTTTTTCTTATTTATTTTATTTTTACAATTATTATTGTTACTATTATTACTGCTTTTCCCTCAGTGTGATTTTTTTTTTCTGCATTGTCTCTATTTTTAGAATAGAATACAATGCCTTTATTGTCACTATACAAATGTACAATGAGATTAAAAGCATCTACATCACAGTGCGAACATATACAACATAGGACAAATGATGCAGGAGGGGCACAATTCTGGGGTATATATAAGAAATAAAGCTCTGTATATGCAAATATGTGAATATGTGTTATGTACGTTGCGATATTTTACACTTTTTAAATATAGCACAGTAATAGTGGCACAGAGAATAATCATATTGCACAAGAAATATTAAAGTATTACACAGTAATGTATTGCACAAGAATTATTCAAGTAGTACACAATAATGTATTGCACAGTGTGTGGGTAAAGAAAGTCTGTGGTAGGGGGTTCAAAAAGGTTATGGCTTTTGGGAAACTACTGTGTTCAAGTCTGTTTGTCTTTGTTCTGATGCACCTGTACCGCCTACCTGAATGCAACAGGTCAAATCCGACAAACAGATCAAATCTGGGGTGAGAGTTGTCCTTGGTGATGTTTCTAGCTCTGTTAAGGCAGTGGGAGCTGTAAATGTCCATCAGGGAGGGAAGAGGGCAGCCAATAATTTTCTTTACTGTCTTTACTACTCTCTGTCCCTGTCTGCCATTGTGCAGCTGCCATGCCATACTGTGATGCAGTCATCAGGCTTTCGATGGATGAGCGATAGAAGGTGAGCAGCAGGTTGGAGTCTAGGTTGTGCTTCCTGAGGACTCTCAGGAAGTATAGCCGCTGCTGAGCCTTCTTGATGATCGCTGTGGGGTTGTCTGTCCAGGAGATCATCGGAAATAAGGACACCGAGAAACTGGAAGGTGTAGACCCTCTCCACACACTCACCATTAATATAAAGGGGGGCTATATCGGTGCTGTGCTTCCTGAAGTCGACGATGATCTCTTTGGTTTTCTTGGTGTTCAGAGCCAGGTTATTCTCCGAACACCAGTCGACCAAATTCAGGACCTCCTTTCTGTAGGCTGTCTCATCTCCCTTTGAGATGAGTCCAACCACTGTGGTATTGTCAGCAAACTTGACAGTTAGGTGGTTGTTGTAGGCTGGACTACAGTCATGGGTGTACAGGCAGTACAGGAGGGGGTTCAGCACACAGCCCTGAGGTGAGCTGATGCTCAGCATGCGAATGGAGGAGCGGTGGGGGCCAAGTCTCACAGTTTGGGTCCGGTTGGTGAGGATGTCCTTAATCCAGGCACATGTAAGAAAGGGAAGGCAGAGAGTGTTCAGTTTAGTGATGAGAATGTTTGGGATGATTGTATTGAAAGCTGAGCTGTAGTTCACAAAGAGCATCCAGACGTAGGTATGCTGCTGTTACAGGTGATTTTGTACAGAGTGAAGAGCTACAGAAATGGCATCCTCTGTGGCTCTGTTTGCACAGTATGTGAACTGGTAGGGGTCAAAGTCCGGAGGGATATAACCTTTGATGTGCTGAAGAACCAGTCTCTCAAAGCACTTCATGATTACCGGAGTGAGAGCCACAGGGCGATAATAATTTATGCTGGTGATGGGAGACTTCTTCGGCACTGGGATGATTGTGGGATCATGGGATGATGACTGTGTGATTTTAGGCATGGTGGGATGACTGCTTGGGCCAGGGAGAGATTTTGGTGAAGGTGAGGGCGAGTTGGTGGGCACATGTTCTGAGCACCTTACCAGGTACTCCATCAGGGCCGACAGCCTTCTTGGGATTCACTGCCAGGAGCTCTCGTCTGACATCCTGCTCCTGTATAATGAGTGGACTGGTGTGGGAGCCGGGTGAGGGTGAAGGAAGGGCTAGAGTGGTAGAAGAACCTGTTGGGGCATAGCTGGAGTAAAAGGGTGCTGTTGAGATGCATCAAAGCGAGCAAAGAAGCAGTTTAGCTTCTCTGCCAGTGGCACTCTCAGTACTCCTGTTGTTGCATCACAGCCTCTGTTGTTTGTGATGTTTTGTATTTTCTACCTCACCTCCCGTAATTTGTTGTTGGACTCGTGGGACTCTATGCTCCTCTTATGGTCCACTTTAGCTTTTTTATTTCCTCTTTTCAGGTCGGCTCAAGCAGCACTGTACAGAGCTCTGTCACCTGACCTGAAGGCAGCGTTGTGGGCTCTGAGGAGTGTGCGGACCTGATTGGTCATCCAGGGTTTTTGCTTTGGGAAAACCTGAATGTTTTTGTTCACAGTCACATTTCCGATGCAGAACTTGATGTAGTCCAGTACCATTCCTGTGAATGTTTCCAGCTCCGGATGTTCAAATAAGTCCCAGTCTGTCTGTTCAAAACAGTCCTGTAGTTTGGAGAGTGCATTGTCAGGCCAGGTTGTGACAGTCTTTATGGTGGGCCTTGCACTGCGTCGTATGGAGGTGTAGGCTGGGGAGAGCAGGAGGGAAAGATGCTCTGACTGTCCGAGGTGGGGGAGGGATGTGGCTCTGTACGCAAGCTTAATGTTTGAGTAAACATGATCCAGAGTATTTACTCCTCTAGTAGGACACTTAACGTGTTGATAAAAATTAGGGAGTACAGTCTTTAAGATGGCTTTATTAAAATCTCCTGCAATTATGTGGAATCCGTGAGCCTGCTGCTGCTTGTTTATGGTGCTCAGCAGGAGAGTGAGCGCTTTGTTTACATGTTTGCATTTTTTACATCGGGTGCAATATGCACAGCCATTACGAACACTACTCTTAGCTCTCCCGGTAGAAAAAAAGGCCGGCATCTTACAGACATGTATTCGAGATCTGGGGAGCAGTGTTTATCTATAATTATACCATTGTTACACCAGTTCTCATGCACATAAATACAGAGCCCCCTCCTTTGCTCTTACCGGAGCTCTCTGTCCTGTCCCAGCGGAACATAGTGGGGACTGCTAGCTGTATGCTAACATCAGGTACCCCCAGGTGAAGTCAGGTTTCTGTGATAATCAAAACACAACAGTCACGAACATAGAGATTTCCAGCGAGTTGTAGTTCCAAGTCATCCATTTTATACACCAGGGATATTTTTTGTCTCTCTTTTGCTATTTTATTCTTATGTACAGTCATGGGAAAAAGAAAGTACATCTAACAAACAAAAACTACAACAACAAAAAACACAACAGATTTCATTATGTAGTCATTTAATCCAAAAAGAAGGGTTTCCTGTTCCCATGACACTTTGGGCAGCTGTTGTTTTAAATTTGCATTGTAAAGAAAAACTCTTACACGTAACAGACATTATCTCTGTTAATGCCATTCAGTGTTGAGCGTGAGAGTACAGGAACATACCAGTCAAAATAAATAAATAAACATCTCCTTTTTTTATTACTTCCTAATTTTCCATTAGCATTATCTATAGATAGATTTGACACTTCTCTGTAGGCCCATTTAATAATTTTGGGTCAGAATCTTTGTATTTTTCTTTTGCTTGAAACTTCTTGGCGATGTCTCTAATAAATTTAATAAACCAATGTTGTAATAATTAGACACTGGTTTAGACATTAAACATTAGACAGATTTACACCAATCAGCCACAACATTAAAAACCACAGACATGTATAGTGAATAACATTGATTAATAGGGGTGTAATGATACAGTCTGCTCACGATTCAATTCGATTCACGATACTTAGTTCACAATTAGATTTTCTCATATTTTAAACAAAATTCAGTCAGTTCTTTTTTAATGTCTGAAGTGTAAAACAATGTACATTTTCTTGTATGTTTTTTGCAGCAACACTTTATATTATATTTTTAGCTATTAATATTTATAAACTTATATTTATATACACCATGTAGATTCATTTGAATTGAAGAACAGTTCAAAATAATGTGTAGTTTTCTTAAGTAAAAACTTTAACAAAGAATATTTAGTCTCCTTCAAATTAAAAGAATCTCTGTTTAGCCGTGAGCACAGCAGTAGCCGTGAGCACAGCAGTAGCCGTGAGCACAGCAGTGGAAGAAGGTGGCTATGCGCCTCACTTGAAGCCAACAACCGACTGATGCGGTTTACACGGTTTAGTCCTGCTTGGGAAGCAAGCTTTTAAGTGTGGGCAAAACACTTTGTGTGGTGCAAGTCCAGCCTCATTCACAGCTATTTCGAGCGTTGTCCGTAAAAACAGCAATGTTGTGATAAGCTTTTCCAAGCTCCCTCTCCGAAATAGCTGATTTCCTTGGCTATGTTTAGCCCGTTGTGTGACTCGAAAAGATGGCGAGTTTGGAGTGTGAAGCTTGCCATTTCCCACTCTCCAGTGATCACGTGCTGTTATTGTGACATAGCTGTGAATAGCCCTTGAAGTCCACCCATCGGTGGTTATCGCTACACTATCTGCCTCTTTCAAAGTTTGCATCATGATTGCTTTTGTTTTGAAGCTGCTAGGCTGTTAATGAGGCTGAAAATTGTTTGTGCTTTCAAGTGCACGTCAGGCAATAGATTTCTCTGAGAAGAAACTAGTTTACCTGACTTGGTCTCCTTCATGTGGTTTATGTGGGAAATTGAAAAAAAAACATGGAGACTGTCAACCTTTTTTTATGTTGTATAGCTGTCAACAGTAGCCTTTCTGTAGGTGTTTTGAACACAAATGTATCAAAAATAACATATGCGTTGATTGTAGATGTTTGAAAATTATGTTACTATTAGAATTAACATACAAATTGCACTGTCCGGCCATGTTGGAAATGCCGCTTACAACACTATTAGTCACTATGACTTCAGCTTCCTACTAGAGTGGGTGTTTGTGATGCCTCCTTATTGGAAACTCGTCTTTCCAAATACTCCACTTTCCTTGAAAGTGCAGTGTGGTGTATGAGAGCATGACATATGACATTCTAGTGAGGGTGGACAGCCCTCTGATGTTCAAAAACCCATCTCCACTATGCACGTTGTCACATTTTTGCAACATGATGCATAGTGGCATGATGTATTGTTACACCCCTATTAATTAAGATTGATTATCTTCTTACATTGGTACTTGTCAAGGGGTGGGCTATATTAGGCAGCAAGTGAGCAGTCAGTTCTTAAATTTTATGTGTTGGAATCAGGAAAAATGGGCAAACGTAAGGATCTGCATGATTCTGATAATGGACAAATAGATGGATAGGTGAAACGGTTGTAACATCTTCAAAACGGCAGATCTTATGGGGTGTTCCTAGTATGTAGTGGTTAGTACCTACCAAAAGCAGTCCAAGGAAGGAAAAGGTGTCCATGACAAGGTAATGGACACCCAATGCTCAGGGAAGTGCATGGGGAATGAAGGCTAGCCCATCTGGTCTGATCCCACAGAATAGCTACTGCAGCACAAATTGCTGGAAAGGTTTGTGCTTGCTATAATAGAAAGGTGTCAGAACACAGTATAATGCAGTTTTCTGTGTGTGGGGCTGCATAGCCATAGACTGGTCAGAGTGTCTATATTGACCCCTCCACTGCCAAGCGTTCATATGATGTGCATCTAAGCATCAATACTGGTCCATGGTGAAGACGGTGACCAGGTCTGATGCATCATGATTTCTTTTGCACCATGTGGACGACTGTGTGGATTTATGTCACTTATGTAGGGAAGACAATTAGAAGTTTATCTGGTAATGGGTGAGGTCATCAAGAATGAGCCAGCGAAAATAGGTTGTAGTTTACAACATTGTGCCAAACTTCATAATAGAATTGGTAGCTAGTTCAAAGACAGTGTTTCTCATTACAAGATTGCAAAGAATGTGAGTACTTTGGAAAATCACCACCACTTAACACTAGCATGGCCAAAGCTGCGAAGCTAAGCGATTAGTACCCATTGTCTTGGTAATCATTCTTAGTGAGTTTAAAGCACTGACCCCAACATTTACGGAAGCTAGACGAAGTCTAGGCAAAAGCAAACACATGGCTAGGCAAAGCAAATTTATCTGTATTGTAAGTTTCATAATCATATTCAAGACATGCTTCAAGTATTATATTTTGAGGACGCATACTATCAGATGTATAACACAACTAATTCGCTACAGTTCCACTCCTAGCAAATGTCCTTATTGTAAAACATATTGTATAACAATATACACTTACACAGCGTAAGACCCTTGCACTACGAGTTCTGTAAGAAGATGTTTCAAGTGCTTTGTTAGAATTTGCGTATGCATGATCTATACTAATAATAACACAGATTATACAAACGCTGTGGTAATATTTTACACACACCACAAATTAGTAATTATAACATTAATAAAAAGGAATTGTAGGTGTAGTACATGCAATAAAAGAGTTATATTAAAAACCAACACTCCTTCTTAATTTGTTTAAGGCCTTTATTACTCATTTTATAAGTAATTAAACATTATATTATTTTTCAAACACTTCTTAACCACACCGATTGCAAGAAATCAGCAACAAAACAAGAAACAAAAGTGGTTTCCGATGCTAGGAAACAAGCAAATTATTATTTGTGAGTGCGTGCACACTCTCTCCCACTCTCTCTCCCACATAAGCGCGTTTATGTGTTTATGGGTGAGTTATGCCCATATGATTGCATAAAACTGTCATGAAACGTGAGTGGGGATCACTCTTGCGGAAAAAATATGAACGTGTTCAGTGAATGCATATATATGTATACATACATACATACATACAGGGGTTAGACAATGAAACTGAAACACCTGGTTTTAGACCACAATAATTTATTAGTATGGTGTAGGGCCTC
>JAOUQY010145146.1:0-13325 GCA_028566355.1 Doras micropoeus
GTCACAAAGTACTTGTATTAAAATATTTGCAGTGGAGCACCTTATATGTGGTATTATTTAATAATTAATTTAAGAAAACATGGGTGTACACTAATAATTGAGAAAGAGGAGCTCTATGGGGCAGGGGTGGCTCAGTGGTTAAGGTGTTGGGTTATTGAACAGAAGGTTGGGGGTTCAAGCCCCACCACCACCTAGCTGTCACTGTTGGGCCCCTGAGCAAGGCCCTTAACCCTCAACTGCTCAGGTGTATAAATGTAAGTCACTCTGGATAAGGGTGTCTGCCAAATGCTGTAAATGATATTATTGGTATCGGGTCCAAATTCTGTTATCAGAACTGATTGTGTAACAGTGCATCTCTTCTAGTAACATACTAAAACATTAGTTTTAGTTTAATTATCTTAAATGTTCCCATCTAAGATAACTGGGTGCATTAGGTGCTTCAAATGTAAAACATGTGTTTTGTGTACAAATGTAAAAAATGTTTGGTTCCCTGTATGAGCAGTGTAACCTGAAACTGGAGGCCCACACAATACCTCTGCCAAAACATGCCTAACATGGCTCAAGGGGGGATCATGAGGAAGAAGAGCACCAAGAAAATCAGCTATCCGGGAAGTTCTAAAACTGGCTGGAAAATCCTCCAGCTCCAAATTTGAAAGGTTTGAAATGCTTTGAGTTTAGTAGATGATTAGTGTGTCGCACTCAGTTTAAAACATTCATGCCCTGTAAAATTTGGGCTGATTACTCCACAGTATTCTAATTTTTTGAATTCCTGTTTTTGTGGGTTTTATAAGATGTAAGCCCAGATTATGTAAAAATAAACAAATAATGAATCTATAATCTATGAAAGTTTAACTTTTTGAATGGAATTATGGAAATTAATAAACTTTTCCATGATATTCAGATTTTTTGGAATGGGTCTGTGCATATTATATATACACTGTGTGTGTGTGTGTGTGTGTGTGTGTGTGTGTGTGTGTGTGTGTGTCTATTTTTTGATACTTGTCACATTTAAATGTTTCAGATCATCCAATTAATTTTCACATAAGATAAACACAAGTAAACACAAAATGCAGCATTTAATCCATTCATTTAAGATAAAGATTTATTTAAATATTTCTTCCATGTGAAATAGTAATTGCTCCCCTAAATCTAATAACTGGTTGCACCATCCTTGGCAGTAACAACTGACAACTCAAACATCTGCAATAACTTGTGATGAATCTTTTATGTCACTGCAGAGGAATTTTGGCCCACTGTTCTTTGAGGAACTGTTTTAATTCACTGGAGGTTTTTCAAGCATGAACTGCCCATTTAAGGTCTTGTTTCAATGTTATTCAAGTCAGGACATCACCTCAGCCACTCCAAATCCTTAATTTTCTTTCCGTGAGCCATTCAGAGGAGGACTGGCTTGTGTGCTTTAAATTGTTCTACATAACCCAACTGTGCTTGAGTTTTAGGTCACAAACTGATGGGCAGATATTCTCCTTCAGGATTTTCTGATATACAGCAGAATTCATGGTTCCATCAATTTTGACAAATCATCCAAATCCTGCAGAAGCAAAGCAGCCCTATGATATTATGGTGGAATGTGGTTGTAGCTTTACACCAGACATAGATCACCAGGGCCTCATTATGCAAAACTGAAACCATGTATCATCAAGCATTGTATAAACCCCATTTCAAGAAGAGTGAAAAACTGAAATCTATCATTCATTAATTCACTTGAACCTTTATTTCATAAACAAAATGAAAAGAAAAGATTTTCAATGTACAACTTAATTCTAGTTCTTAAATATAAGCAAATGTAAAAATGTATGCCTGCAACACACATCTCCATAGGAGACAGATCTGGATTGCAGTCAGGTTTGTCAAGCCACGGTGTAACTCATGCAGAATGAGGCCTGGCATTGTCCTGCTGAAACAGACAGTGTTCCTTGGAAAAGATGTTGTCTTGACGGCAATATATGTTTTGCCAAAATAAGCCACTGCATCAATTGTAACTTCATATATGTATGCAGATCACCAATGCCATGGGCACTGATGCACCCCCATACCATCACAGATGCTGGATTTTTGCACTTTTTCTTGGTAACAGTCTGAATGATCTTTGACATCTTTGGTATATAAAATTTTCCAAAAACAAGCTGAAATGTAGACTTGTTTGACCACAGAACATGTTTCCACTGTTTTTGATCCATCTCAGAGAACTCGCAGGCATTTCTGCACAAAATTATTATATGGCTTCCTCTTTGCATAATACAGTTTTAAGTTCTTGATGCAACAACAGACTGGTGGGTTGAGTAGAGAGGAGATGATGGAGCTTTTGAGGATCATGTAATGAGTTCTCAACCTTATTCTTGTAAAAATCTGTTTTTGCTGAGGTCACATCGGTTGAGAATTTGGAGAGAAGATCACGGTAGGAGGTCAGATCTTTTGTGACTTTCTCCACTTCCTTTCTGTCGCTCTAAGCTCTCTCAGATGGCTGCGCAATACATCCGATAGCCATGGAGCAGAATGACAGGGCTTCTTGGGTCTAGATGTTTTGGGACAGATGTCGTCAATGGAGGAGGAGAGTGAAGTAAGTAGAGAGTCTGTGGCGAGGTCAACTGGTAGTGTGGAAAAGGTGTCTAGGTCTGGGAGAAGTGAGAGTGTATGGGAGGTTACAGAGGAAGGGGAGATGTTCTGGATGTTCCTGCAAGAATGATGTAGGTAATCGCATGTTGAAGGCTGAGTCGGAAGGCTAAGTGTGAAGGATATCAGATGATGGTCAGAGACATGGAGCTGTGTGACATCGAGGTTTGTAGTTGGATTTGGGCAACTGAAGACCAGGTCTAGGATATTTCCTCCCTTGTATGTAGAAGGAGAGGTGTTCAGCATCAGGGAGAAGGATTGTAGAAGGGAAGGGAGGCATGATGACTGCAGTCTGTCTGAGGGAAGGTTGAAGTCACCAAGAATTGTGAGAGGAGTGTTGTCAGTGGGGAAGTGGCTGAGAAGCGTGTCCATTTCGTCTAAGAAATCCCCAAGGGCACCAGGTGGACGGTAGACGACGATGATAATCAAGTTGATTGGAGAGGTCACAGTGACTGCATGGAATTCAAAGGATGTTATGTTGAGATGCGAGAGACAAAGTGGAAAAAAGGTCCAGCGATGAGACAGCACCAGACCGGTACCACCAGACTCCCGTGGTGTGTGTGAGAAGGAAAAAGCAGATGAAAGAGCGGTGGGTGTAGCAGAGTCATGTGGGGAAATCCAAGTTTCTGTTAGTGCAAGGAAGTCAAGATGGCAGTGAGAGGCCAGGGCTGATATCAAATCAGCTTTCTTCACAGCAGACTGGCAGTTCCATAACCCATCTACCACTGCTGACATAGACTGTGGAAGGAGTTGTGGGTAGACAACGTTGTTGATAGTCCTGCCTCTGGCTTGAGTATGTAGTCTACCTGGTCTATGGAATGAGACAACTATTACCCTCCCCATTTAAGCCCACAGATTCCTCCAGTTGATGCTTCACATTGGCCTTCTCACCACTGAGACTAAGCCAACCAAGCCTAAGGACTATGACACTTCTTGTTTATTCATTTCATATTCCTTTGTTTTTTGTTACATTTCTTCCTCAGTCTGCTCCTCTCTCTTTTTCTTGTTCTTCATTAAAACTATTTCTGTTATATCTCAAATGCACTTTCCTCCTTTGTCAAAATATCACAAACCCTGTTTGGCCTGCATGGGGCAGTGCAGCTTTTAAACTTTTACAAGTCATGCAGTTTTTTTCTCTTATAACCCTTGATGCACACTCATCACACAGACTGCAGTATCCAAGCTAGTAACTGCACTTATGCCCTCATAACCAGAACACACTCTTCTTTGCCTTATATATTCTGTACTTTTATGCAATAACTGTATATACAGTGCCATGACAAAGTATTTGCCCCCTTCCAAATTCTTTAAATGTTTCATATCAAACTAATTTTAATATAAGATAAAGACAACACGAGTAAACACAAAATGCACCTTTTAAATGATCCTTCCATTTACTGAAAATAAAGATTTATTCAAACCCCATATTACCCATGTGGAAAAAGTAATTGCCCCCTTAGCTACCAAATCCAACAGTTAACTAAATTCAATTGACTATTAGATTTAATTTCTCATGCCACTCCCAGGCATGATTAGTGAATCCGGTTGAATCTAAACATCACTTAAATAGAACCTGTCTGGCAATGTGAAGCAGGATAGCAGGTCTCAAAAAGTAGCACATGATGCCACATTCTAAAGAAACTTGAATACTGATGAAGTCACTGAAATCAACCTGGAAAGTATTACAAAGCCATTCCTGAGGCTCTGGGACTCCAGTGAACCTCAGTGAGTGCCGTTATCCACAAATGGAGACAAATTTGAACAGTGGTCATCCTTCCCAGGAGTGGCTGGCCTACCAAAATATCACCCAGAGCCCATCAATAACTCATCCAGGAGGTCACAAAAGAACCCAGATGATCTAAAACACCTGCAGGCCTCACTTACCTCAGTTACAGTCAATGTATATGATTCCACAATCAGAAAGACATGGGGCAAAAATGGCATTAATGGAAACACACAAAGGGCTCGTCTCGCATCTCCCAAAAAACAACAAAAAGACAACTTTTCATAATTGATGGAACCATGAATTCTGCTCTCTATTAGAAAATCTTGAAGGAGAATGTCTACCTGCCAGTTTGTGACCGAAAGCTGAAGCACAGTTGGGTTATACAGCAGGACAATGATCTGAAGAACACATGCAAGTCCACTTCTGAATGGCTCAAAAGAAACAAAATGAAGGTTTTGGAGTGACCGAGTCAAAGTTCTGATTCAAATCACATTGAGATGCTGTGGAAAGACCTTAAGCGGGCAGTTCATGTTCACAAACGCTCCAGTGTAGCTTAAACAAAACAATTCTGCAGAGAAGAGTGGGCCACGATTCCTCCATGGCAACGCAAAAGGCTCATCACAAGTTATCACAAAGATTTGTTTGCAGAAGGTGGTACAACCACATATTAGGTTTTGGGGGGCAATTACTTTTTCACATGGGTGATATAGGTTTTAAATCAATCTTTATATCTTGAGCAAATTAAATGATCATTTTAAAGCTGAATTTTGTGTTTACTCATGTTGTCTTTATCTTATATTAAAATGAGTTGGATGATCTGAAACATTTCAATGTGACAAATTAGCAGAAATAGAAGAAATTGGGAAGGGGCAAATACTTTGTCATGGCACTGTACATAGCCTATTTTCCCCCTTATAAATACTGTAATTTGCATAGCTGTAGAGCACCTGAACCTCAGATAAGTATTTCAATGTACAACTGTCTCTGATTTTCTTTGCACATGACAAAGAAACTTGAAACTTCTCCTGGCCAGAGACAACCTAAGGCAGAGAGACACTGACACTGGCAAGACCACAAAGATGGTCCAATCAAACCAAGAACAAAATCCCAACAGACGCAGGCAACGTGTTGTGTTTCAATGACTTAACAGTGTTTTCAACAAGTTTCTAGGAAATATTTTACAGCAATACATCTTCATGGTTAAGCTGTATACAAACTAATGTAAAAACCCAACCCAATTGCACTCCTGATTCACAATGTGACATTTTTATAACTTGTGAACTTGTATGGGGCATGTCTGTACCCTGAGCTTTTTGAGAGAAACGAGAACAATGTCAGATGCCAGATTAGATTGAAGCTTAGCAATCTTAGATGTTAACATTTACACATATTGTCTATTGTGACTACTTCTAAATTCTGCATTGACTCCTGATATGATTGTAATTGCTGTGAACCAGTACAAGGCACCTTGTACCAGTATAAGCACTGCTGTGCTTGAAAATTCACTAAAGCCCACTATTCACTAAATTCACTAAAGCCCACTATTTATGTAAAGAAGGGCTTCTTATATGCTATTATTTTTTATTTGTTTCTCATACATTATGCTCTTTGGTTATCTGTAAATGATGACAAACTATGATAGAGTTTCAGCAATAAGATTCAGAAAAGTGATACTGTTACCCATTTGATCAATGTGTTGCAGCCACATACAGTCAAAACGACAAAATTAGTTGATATTCATTTAGTTTCAGATTATTTCAAAACCTAATTTAATGTGATTGTATGAAAATCCTAGGACTAGTTCGGAAAGTGCTACTTTAATAAAATTCGCAAAAAAACTATACATTTTTGAAAAGCACTTGTAATTGCGAAGTTGTTAGGATTCCAGCTAATTATATTTTGAGATATACTTGATTTTCTTGAATAGCTTCCTAATGGCCAAATGATTTGTAAAGTCTCACTGTGATTGGTCAATTTTAAGGCCTGTCAAATTCCTTCTAAAATCTGAGAATCCCCTATTGACATACATTTGCTACAATCAACAGGGCACTGTAGTGTCCTGGTCCTAATCTTTATATGGGCTGTGAAATTTCATCCAAATTGAATGAAGCGTACATGAGTTATTTTTTATTATGCAAAATATACTCTCATCGGTGGCCATGTCTGGATGGTTCAGTGGTGGCCATATTGTTTTGAAATGTGAAAATGTTTTTGAAAATCACAGAGTTTCAGACTAAAATCTAAGTGAGCGGAGCTTAATGGTTCTTGATTATTATTATTTGGCTTGAGCCAAGGGATTCGCTGGAAGTGGGATTGTGTGTGTATGCCTTATGCTGCGGGAGAAAAATCACAAAAATATTAAATTCTGCACTATAACGCCATTGCGTGATGGCCAATGAATGTCCCTTTACTTGGCTGAGTCTGCTGCACCTCGTTGCCAAGTCTGGCGTTTCTAGCCCTTACTTTTACTCTTTTCTGCACACTGGGTTGCAGCTGAACAAAAGAATAATAAGAAGAGGAAGAAGAGAAGAAGAAACATTTCATCAATTACAATACGGTTCCAGGCACTATGTGCTTGAACCCCAATAATAAAAATCCTAACAAAAACAATAGAGTGAAATTTGATCAAATTTAAACGTATGCACCAAATTCTTGTTAGATTTTTTGTTAATCATCAATTATTATTATTATTATTATTATTATTATTAAGCTATTTTTTGTTTGCCACAACTCCACACCCAGACACATTATGGAATTCATAGGTCTGGTGAATTCACAAGTCTATAATGCCTTGTATGTTGCTTATTTTGCTTTTTAATACACACAATGTAAAAATGTGATGATGTGCATCGTCGATAACACGTGCACTCTGTTTATAATGCCATCTCATGTATGTAATAGCATTTTTAATGTAATGTAATGGCATGTAATAGCAGTGTTATGCCCACACTTTAAAGCTTGCTTCCCAAACAGGACTAAACTGTGTAAACCGTATCAGTCGGTTCTTGGGTCGAGTGAGTCGCCTTAAACGGAGATTATTACAGATCTCCCCACATAAACCCCATAAAGAAATCATCATCTTTCTTTTAATTTGAAGGACACCCCTACTTTTTAATAGCTAAATTGACAAGTGACTGGGAAAGATTACAGATGTCTATTAATGGTGGGCTCAGGATCTGCAGTTTACTCGATTGAACACTTCAGAGACCTTTGCCTACCATGGTGCTGACTTACTCCGGGAGAATACACTGTATTTGGATGCAGAAATACTACAAACTGGAATAAAATTAGTCTGAAATGTTCAGGGATAGTGAGTGTATGACTGACAATGTCTCATGGTAAGAAATTACTTTAAATTGCTAACTGTTCATCAACTCACTCTATCCCATTTCCTCCGTGAATTAATTAAAGCTTAAATTTTAGCAGATACCTTGTTTGTGGTGATTGAAGGTAGCTCAAAAAGGGAATTGGATCACTTGTTAGTTAGCTGGCTACCAAATGTTAGTTAGCTAGCTAGCAAGCAGGCTGCTTGCCACCAAAACCCAAATGGCACTAAGTTATGTTTGTGTGTAAATATCTGCTCATATTTAGCCTTTAGAACACCACAGAATACTTCTTTCTATGTCATATTGGTTGGTAATATTATAAACATACAGTACATATCAAATCTAAGAATTCTTAACAGTGGTCACCTTCTTAATAGTAACATTTGACTTTAATATAATAAAAACCTTTAATCGCAAGGTCCATGGTCTGAAGCAATCTCAGATAATTTCCTCATCTTATTTAGATGTTTTATAAAATAAAATATATCATAAAATATACACTCTGCCATTAAACTACGTAAAACTTTCATATCAGCTATTGCACATAGACTTGTAATCGCCCAGTGTGTCTGACATCACAGAACTCAATCAGGTGTTTGAATGCCCAGAGTCAGTGCTCTGGTATGCTGAATAATGCAACTCCACATAAAAGAAAAATAATTAGTGAGAAATTACTAGCACCCTGGTATAATGATCATGCACGCATCTTACAACAGACCACTTGACAATTAGAAAGTAAATGGTGTCAAACTAAACTCATTGTATTACCAAACAATATACAAGGAGATCCTTTTGAACTCTAGAAAAGCTCTTAGTGTTGCTAAATCAAGATCTCTCTTCACCCATATAGAAGATAATAAAAAAAATTCTTTTTTCATAATGTACCAAGTTTAACTACGAATAAGTCCACCACAGAAGCATGCACATCATCAAAAAGTACACAAAAGTATTTGCCACCTTCCCAATTTGTTCTATTTTTGCTAATTTGCCACATTAAAATGTTTATCATCAAAATAATTTGGGGCTGCTTTTCTTTTGCAGGACTTGAGCGACTTGTAATAATTGATGGAATTATGCATTCTCTAATAGAAAATCCTGAAGGAGAATGTCTACCCATCAGATCATGAACTGAAGCTCAAATGCAGTTGGGTTATACCATAGGATATGCTGTGGAAAGTTCTTAAGTGGGCAGTTTATGCTTGAAAACCCTCCAATGCAGCTGATTTACAACAATGTGGCAAAACAGTGTGTCAAAATTTGTCAAAAGCGGTGTAAAAGACTCATCACAAGGTTGCACAAATGTTTGACTACAAAGGGTGGTGCAACCGCTTCGGGGGGCAATTACTTTTTCACGTGTGTGATGCATGGTGTTGAATAAATCGTTAGTTTGGATAAATGGAATGATCATTTAAAGGCTGCATTTTGTGTTTACTCATTTTTTTAATCTTATATTAACATTAGTTTGAGGATCTAAAACATTCATTCATTCATTCATTTTCTTGACCGCTTATTCCTTTTCAGGGTCACGGGAGAGCCGGTGCCTAGCCTGCAGCATAGGGCGCAAGGCAGGAACAACCCTAGACAAGGCACCAATCCATCGTAGGGCACACACACAGTCACGCACCCACTCACAGTCACGCACCCACTCACACACTAGGGCCACTTTAGAGACAGGATCTAAAACATTTCAATTAAAAAAATTTAAATGTTAAAATAGAAGAAATTGGGAAGAAGAGTAGCAATGACTTCTTTTCAGTGACAAAATAGAACATATCGCACAAATTAATTTAAAGCCATACAATTTGATCAGTGATTAGAATTATTTACTCCTCTTCAAGAGATAATTTTTTTTTTTTTTTACAAATTTTCTTATAAAAATCTTATAAGAAGTTAATTTAAAAAATAACTTAAATAAAGTTATTTACTATATGTTTCTACAAACAGATACTACCAGGAGCAATCAAACCTCTTCAAAGAATAATAAATTATTCCCATAGCACTGGCTATGAACCAAAATCCTTTAAGCTAGTAGTGATAGACCTGATTAAAAAACCTGACCTTGGCTCCCGAGTGGCGCAACAGCAACGCGTTCGCCCCATCATCTGGAGTTCAAATCTGGGTGATGCTATACCTGCCCGTAGCCGGGAGCTCAGAGAGCAAGATTGGCCGTGCTCTCAGGGTGGGAGGGGCAGCATACGCTCCCCCCAATTTCAATCAGAGCGACACTGTCCAATCATGGGCGTCTGTGAGCGCATGCATACAAAAGGTGGGTGGGAGCGCTAGACTGCTAGACCGCTAGACCGCTCCCGAAAGTTGCATGAGCAGCAGCTCGAAAAGATGTGGCGGCTTGCGTCAAATGTTTCGGAGGAAGCACGTGATGGCTTCGCCCTCCCGGATTGGCAGCTCGTTGTGTGACATGGGGGAATTGGTACTGATGGGTGGGAATTGGAGACGACTAAATTAGGGAGAAAATTGGAAAAAAACAAAACCTGATCTTGACCCTTGTCAAGCTGTCCAGCTACAGGCCAGTATGAAACCTCTCCTTTATCTGTAAGATGGTGTGATTATTGACTCCAGTCCCTCATTTTAAGCTCATATATGACAATATCACTAGGACAACCTTGCAGAAAAACATGTTCACACTTTTATTAACTCTAGGTTAGATTATTATAATACCTTGCTGTCTGGATGGTCCAGTAGGTGCATAAACAAGCTCCAGTTAGTCCAGAATGCAGCAGACAGAGTCAACTACCCACATATGTAGTCATATCTGTCAGAACCAGAAGATATAACCACATGACCCCTATCTTCACTGCACTGGCTCACAGTAAAATGTTGTATTGATTATACTACTAGTGACCTATGTGAGGACCTTCTGACACCACTGTTCTTGATAGACTACACTGAATGGTTTCACACAACATTACCCGACTGTACTTAGGATCCACCATGTCTACTTTGACTACTTGGTGAAGGTTCTTTACTCATACCTCAAATAATGAAGGCTACAGCAGGGAGCAGAGTGTTCTCTTGCATAGTCCCAAAGTTAAAGAACTGCCTTCCAAATAGTGTTAGGGACTCGGATACAGTTTCAGTGTCTAGTCTTAAAACGTATTTTTTAATGAAGCCATGTTAATAGTTTATTAGGTAAATGTCAATGTTTGGATGCTGTCCCTTCTTGCCTGGTTACCTTTGCCCAACAGCTCTGGGATTCGGAAAGTGGGACTGGCAGATTAGGTCCAGGAGCTAGGTCCACTCAGCTCCAGGAGTTTTTATAGGCAGATCAAGTGCTTGTAATATTATCCACATCAAGCTGCAAACTCCTCAAGTGGCAAGGACCCTTTGAGATCACATGCCAAGTCAGGGATATCAAACTTATCATAGGGAGTAAGGCAAAAAAAGTGGGGCAAAGTAGATACAGTTGTGGTCAGAGGTTTTCAAGGATTCATCATGGACATGGATATCATGGCAATATTGGTCTCAATTATTTCTTTGAACTGTTCTTTTTCTATTAATGTACATCATACATCTTCAACAGAAAAAACCTTTTGGTCAGGTTTTCTGAAATAAACACAGGGTCAAAATTATATAAAACTATACATCCAGCACACCAAATAATTGGGTAAATGTCTCTTAGCAAGTTGCACCTTGACCAGTCACTTTTGGTAGCCATCACCATCATCTGTTTCTGGCAGAATTTTGGTCGGATATTTGACCACTCTTCTTGACAGAATGGGGAGAGTTCAGTTAAATTTGTTGGTTTTCTGGCATGGGTACTATTTTAGGCACAGTCCACATATTTTTGATAGGCTGAAGTCAGGACTTCAGGAAGGCTATTCCAAAACCTGCTAGCCTGCTTTATCCATGTCACAACCAGCACTGATGTGTGTCTGGGGTTATTGTCCTGATGGAACACCTAATCGTGTCTGAGTTTCAACTGTCTAGCTGATGGTCTGAGGTTATACAAAATAATTCTGAGGTAATCTACCTTCATTATTTCATACACTTTGTGCCAGGTACCAGTTCTACTAGCAGCAAAAGCATGGTGTTACCACCACCAATATGCTTAACAGTTGCTACAGTGTTCTTAGGGCTGAAAGCTTAACTTTTACTTTTCCAAATATACACTATACAGACTAAAGTGTTGTGACACACCTCAATCAATAAATTCAGATATTTCACTGAGTCACATTGCCACAGGTGTATAAAATCAAGCACCTAGCCATGCAGTCTGCAAACATGGGTCAGGATGGGTCAGGATGCCACTGTTGCAACAAGTCAATTTGTGAAATTTCTTCCCTCGATATTTCATAATCAACTGTGAGTAGTATTATTGAAATGTGGAAGTGTTTAGGCACCACAGCACCTCAGCCACAAAGTGGTAGACCATGTAATGATCACAGCAGGGTTGCTGAGTGGTAATCAGTCATGCAATCTTCTGACTTCTTGACTTGTTTTGCTGACTGAACCATCAGAGGGGTGTAGGGAGCCATGTTGTCCCCCAGCTCCTGTTCCATGTTCAGTGAGCAGTGGTGAGGAGATGAACAGGGAAGACGAGTATGTGTGTGTGTGTGTGTGTGTGTGTGTGTGTGTGTGTGTGTGTGTGTGTGTGCGCGTGTGTGTGTGTGTGTGCGCGCGCACATATGTGAGACAACAAGTTAGAAAGTGTGTAAAAACACCTAAAAAATAAAAATAAAGACCATTATAACCACATGAACCACGGGTCAGTGGTTCACTTTCATGTCACTTCAGTTGTGCCTGCCTCCTGATTCCTCATTTTTGTTCTTGCTACCTATGAACATTCCACAGACACACAAGTAGTGCTGTCAAATTAACATGTTAACACATTAAATAATTAACTGCGATAAAAAAAATTACCACCACTAAATATTTTAATGCAGATTAAAAATTAGTTAAATTACGCAAACCAGCGGCACCATCAGTGAACACAAACATTCTGAAATTGGCCGTTACGTTACTCGTTTTAGGCTGCATTCTGATCGCCAGGGCCCCTAAGCTGTATCCCTGTGCCCTACACACTGCACAGGGTACAGAATCCCAAGGGCTCTTCATAGGGAACTCAGTCACTAAAACAGCTCTATTTGGACCGCGCTGCAATGACATCAACAGCAGACAGCATCGGAGGTCACACCTTCAGCACTCGGCTGTATTTAGCAAGATAAATCAAACAACACTGTTCAGGCTAATTTTGTATGCTGTAGTCAATTTTGAAATCACTGTGGGTGATGAATTTTAACTTTTTAATGTACGTTCTGGTTGTCATTTCTTGTGGACTTCTCGTGCACAGTGCTCTGATCTCTCGTGTTCAATGTTTGTTAGCCATCATAAACATTACTAAAGAAAGGAACAATGGAGAATGAAGAAGTTCCAGCTCTTTTTGGGTTGCTATATTTTTATGCATTTTTGTTTGTTTGTTTGCATGTTTTTTATTAATTACCAGAGGAGTAAGTAATTATTAGGTACAGAGTAACAGTATAACAATAGTTTACAATGAGAATTCAAAAATTCAAGTAAAGGAAATAAGAAAAAATAATATAAAAAATAATAACAATATACAGTGTATCACAAAAGTGAGTACACCCCTCAAATTTCTGCAGATATTTAAGTATATCTTTTCATGG
>JAOUQY010145330.1:0-13215 GCA_028566355.1 Doras micropoeus
CGCCCCACCCGGGGATCGAACCCGGGGCCTTCTTGCTGTGAGGCGACGGTGCTACCCACCGAGCCACCGTGTCGCCCGCATAGAGAAATTATTAATGCTAAATAGTATTATCAATAGCATATTTATTAAGGATTCCTCTACAAACACACTTTGATGAGGAAGTTGTACATGAATATGCCATTACCCATAATAATTATAATAATAATAATAATAATAATAATAATAATAATGATAATAATAATAGCCTACAATTTCATTTTAAAAGCACTACTGTCAGAGCTGTGCTATTAGCAGCACCTTTTAACCAGTCTGCAGAACATTGAGCAGTAATTCACAGTAATTTAGACCATTGTGATATTTTTTTATTTTATTTTATTTTTTTTTTCCCCGATTTTTCTCCCTAATTTTAGTCGTCTCCAATTCCCACCCCTCAGTGCATTCCCTCCACGTCACACGACGAGCCGCCAGTCAGGGAGGGCGAAGTCATTGCGTGCTTCCTCCGAGGCACGTGACGCAAGCCGCCGCTTCTTTTTCTTCATGCAACTTTCGGTAGCGGTGTAACACACTCGGAGGATAGCGCTCCCGCCCACCTCTTGCATGCATGAGCTCACAGACACCTGTGACTGGACAGTGTCGCGCTGATTCACTTGGGGAGAGAGCGTATGCTGCCCCTCCCACCCTGAGAGCACGGCCAATCTTGCTCTCTGAGCTCCCGGCTATGGGCAAGGGGGAAAAGTCCATAGCCACAAAAGTGCTCCAAACTCTTCAGGCAATACAGTAGTGTTAAAAACCACCATACAGAGCTAACATGAGTATGATTACCACAGTATATGTGTGTATGACTCAGTCATATAACTTGCATGACTCTGCTCTAAGGCAGTTCAGTGTCCGTCAGAAATCCCAAACTGCACTAATTCTGCTTAGTTTTTAGCATCTTGTTCTACCTGCTTCTGAAAAGAAATGACAGCAAAGTCAGCTGCAATTTGTTCTGTCAAATCCACTATGCATGAGCACATGTGATGGATAATGTGAGTACCCTATGATTAAGTAATTAGTCATCATGAAAATGCGCCAATTGTATTTTTTGAAAGGAGGGTGACAGAAATGATTGAGAAATAAAAATATATATTATAACATTATTTTATTTTAATTTTTTATTGAAGGATAATTAATGTCTAACATGAGGCAGACAGAATCTTTTTGATGGTGTTACAGGGACTTGCATAGAGTTACCCAGAACACTTCAACCAGCATGGAGGACACACAACAAAATATAGCCAGAGAAAGAAGAAAGAGGAAGAGGAACTGCAGTAGACAGAATAGAAAGGGAGAGAAAGAGAGAGAAAGAGAGAGACAGAGACAGAGAGCGAGAGCTGGTAGGATCCTACTTCCTGCCCCATTCTTTTTTTTGAAGATACAGTAGAGGTAGGGTTTGTGGTGAACAGTAAAACCAAGACAAATTGTGTACATTGTGTGTATAGCCACCAACAATACTCAAGTGAAAAACAAACTGAAACATTTTAGTTGGGGAAAAAAAGAAAAAGAAAAGACCTTCATAAGTGTGCACACCTCTTAATGAACATTTTGTTTGCTATATAGCACACAGCAATTTTATTCCACTTTTTATTGCAACAATGTTCCAGTTCTATAAAGTTGTGAGGGGATCTCTTGTGCACAACCCACATCAAGTCATTTCACATGTTTTCAACAGGATTTACATCTGGGCTCTGACTAGGCCTCTCGCTGCTTCAAACATAACCCTGACATTTGGACTCGTGATGAAATCATTCAGTGGTCCCCCTTCTGTCATAATCTGTGGCTCCAACAACCTTGTCACGTGAAACAGGAATCCCAAAAGGGATGCATCAATTGTGAAATTCTGGACCAAAACTGATACTTATGTTTAAAATAACAATTTAGGTGGTAGTTGCTTTCTCTCTTTTTTTTTTTGATATTGCAGTTTCTGCAGAAACTTTGAGTATGTTGTGCCAACAAATCATCATATACACACACAGCATAATTTTACTCTTACTGCATATTTAACATTGACATTTACATTCATGGCATTTAGCAGACGCTCTTATCCAGAGCAACTTTCAAAAGTGCATAGTCATTAACTTGGAATATGCAAAGCTAGTGCTGGTAGACCTGAATTCAAGCTACTCTGAGCTATGATACTGCTACAAATGAGCCAAATAATACCTAATAAAAATTACAAGCAAAACAAGTCCTATAACCCAAAGTATTCCTAAACTACCCAAAACCAATGAAGAACAAGACATCGTCAATACAATAACTGCTGTAAGTGTGGTAAAAGCTTTGAGTTAGTGCTCATTCAAGTGATCTCGAAAGAGGTGGGTCTTCAGTTGGAGTTTGAAGACAGCGAGTGATTACGCTGTTGTCTGAACATCACTCAGGGGGAGTTCATTCCACCATCTTGGTACAAGGGCAGAGAAAAGTCTGGATGCTTGCCTGCCATGTGTAATGGATGATGGTGGGTCAAGTCAAGCCTGGCTTAATTTGGCCCTTTTCATTATCCATTTTTGTTGGTATGAGCAAAAGTATCGAAAACCCTTAGCAGAGAAAGAACTAATTAGCTTCTATTGGCTATCCATATTTCCTGAAGGAAGAGGCAGGAACTACACTAGAATGCCTGCGCAAACACGCAAAAAAATATTGATTAAGTCACTTAACTGACAATGTGGATCACTTCAGTGGTTGTTCTGATGCTTAATACATTTAAGCTGAGCTAAATTTTTTTGATTTGTCAACCTGTAAAATAAGCCGCGAGTGACATGGGTTAGAATAAAATTATCCCCAACATTTAAGCAGCACAAAATTGATGCAACAGAGATAACAAATGAACATTGGCAACTGCCATGGCAGACAACCAGGTGAATACTGGACGGTACCAATGATCAGCCGATAAACCGTTGCATCACTAAATGCCAAAGCCCAATGCTGAAAAAAAAATTGGTGTTTATAAGTCCAAATAGGTGAACAGCACATGGCTCATACGATTATGTTGTCCTGCATATGGAGGATTATATCACTGCAGCACATCAACTGGTTTATATTTATCCGGCCACCTCTCCTGCTTGTCTTTGTGCAGATTTAGATCTATATATTGATTACCAAGGATTGAAACAAGCCACTGTAAAATATAGTTATCCCTGCCTCTTGTCCCAGTAGCTCTTGAACAACTCAGAGAAACATATTTTCACTACGCTCCACCTCAGCAGTGCTTATGATCTCACATTTGTGAAGGTGACAACTGGAAGCTGGCCTTTTGAGCACTGCGTCATGCCATATGAACTTCCTAATGCACCCTCTGTCATTCAAGCACTAATAAACAATATCTTATGCGACGTTCTGGAAAAATTTGCCATGGCATATATTGATGGTATCCTGACGTACTGCCCCTCTCTTGACAGCCATATTGTATAAGCAGGTGCTGGCCAAACTACTGGAAAAAAATCCATTTACCCTAGAAATACAAAATAATCCAAAAGGGAGTCATGATGGACCAAGCTAACATAAATGCCACAATAGAGTGACCTTTCCTTAAAACAATCAAAGAACTTCAGAGGATTTTTGGCACAATTTTATACAGGGTTGTCTCTGGGTTCATTGGCCTGTTTCTGATGCATCAACAGAGTCATGAATCAACTTGAATTACACCATCGCTGCCACATTGCAGCCTGCTTCCATGTTTCCTGACTAAAGCCTATGATCCCCAGTCCCCTAGCAGAGAGAACACTCACTTCTGACCCATCAGCTCTTCTGGAGTGGAGGACCAACCTGCATATATTTTAAGTTGATCCTGGACTCACAGTGTAGAAATAGTAAGCTCCAATATCCCATTAATTAAGACAGGTACAGCCCAGAAGAACGGAGTTAGCTTCCGCCCCAAGATATCCTCGACCCATTACTCTGCCAGGAATTATACATGAGACATCCTGATCATCCAGGACCATGTCCCAGAGACAGACCAGAGGGCTTCTGTCACGTTACACAAATTCAAATTCCCAGAATTCACAGCTGCAAGAAACCATGGCTGAATCCAACTCCCATTTCACAACAGCACCAAGGACCCCATTCACATTTGGCATTAACACATGTCCTGGGTGATCAGGTCACAAGTGAACAGCTCTAAGGACATCAGTTCACACCTGGCATTAGAATGCATCTCCACATGATTCTTGATCAGATCTCACTTCCATGCTCTATATGCAAACAATGTACCGTTTGCAAAGACCAAACGCATTGTTGTTTTTAACTGGCGGGGAGCAGCAATGCACTTCCTATGCCTATTCTCTCGGAAACTAAAAGAAGAATAAGAAGAAGTCAAAACGTTACAGAACGCAAAACGATACAGTATTTTAATTCGACACCAGTAGCACACTACTTCTGCATACACAGAGGATGTCAGTTGAGTAGGTGATTCTTCATTGTGGCCCAGGATATACTTGAATACTGCTAAAAGAATGTGGCCATATCCGTCCATGTTAATGCAAGGTGTGAATGGGGACATGGTCATGTTTTTCATCACTGGACTTCTGTTTACACACCTGTTACCCAACACACACACACACATCACCACCAGGACCACACACACAGCAAAGTCTTGTTCTTGGTATTACTAGTGATGATTCCAAGTCATTTACATGCTGTACTGCTGTTCTAGTTCTGACTTTGTTTTGCACTTGGATTTGCCTATTGCCTACACACTGAATGCTTGATTTCCTGTCTGTCCGACTTTTATTTTTGGATTGTGTGTTGGACTGTTTGCCTAATTTTTAAAAGAAAGACAATCTCTGCCACCCACTTGACAGGATATTTTTCCAAATGTGTCTTTCTACTTTTTGCTCTTAAATATTTTACTAAATTTTTTTATAAATAAAATGTAGTACCAAAGAAATAGGTATACCAATTAATACTTGGTAGGCCCCCTCAGGATCTTGGAGGGAAAGTCCTCACGCTGATGTTTGTTGAGGCCCCAGCATTGAATTCTGATGTTACTTGAGGCAGTGTTGCATGCCTATCACATGAAGCTGGTTACATTGAGCCATAGTGTTTTTATGGCCACACTGCTGTCGTAACTTTGAGGTTTTGCTGGAATTCCTGTAGTCACAATACACCTTTGAAATGCTTATATGTGAAAATCCAAACTTTGCTTCTACCTCCTTTGCTTCTACTATTAAACTATTAAAATTGTGATAACTTGCCATTCTCACTGTGGAAGCTGGTCTAGTAGCTTCCACAGATGTCTATCGCTTTATATACGCACTGGTGGACACAACCAATAACGTGCAAAGGGGTCGTTGCTATGTATTTTGCATAGTCTGTATATATACAGTGTATATGTCATGATACATATTGTGTATCACAGAAGTGCCTTTGAGAAATGTGATGATATTTTGTATTGCCCACACCTAACAACAATTCTAGCTCACAATATACACCAATCTGTGATGAATGCAATGGCAGGTGAAAGAGCTCAGACACAAGGAGTCTTTGATGTTTGCAGAAATCATGTTTCATCTTCTCTCAGAGCTAATTTAAGAATAGAGAAAAAGCACAAAAGGAATTAGATCCAGTGGCTGGACCTGGATAAACAGGGTGGGCAACAAAAGCTAATCAAATCAAATCAAATGCTAGCAGTCAGTCAAAAAACTTAAAGAATTGCAAAAAGGTTATCACTCAAGAGGTTTGTGCTCATTTCAGGAACTTTGCCAATCTTTAGGCTTAACAGGAACACAACAAAATGTCTGACACAGAATGCATTGAGTAATGCCTAACATATGAACTAAACCCAGCAGCTGAACACCTAACAGAAAATCACAAAATGAAATAACGATTAGCAGAAAGTAGGCCAATAAAATCTGAGATGTTTATAATGCTGAGATTTCATTAAGCCAGCTAGAATTTAATTTCAGTGAAATACCAGTTACATACAGTACTGTGCAAAGGTTTTAGGCAGGTGTGGAAAAAATTTGTAAATTAAGAATGCTTTCAAACATACAAATAATAATTGTTTATTTAAGTCAGGGATTTTGTAGGGTTATAGTCAGGTGTATGATCAACCAAATATACCAAACAGGTGCTAATGATCATCAGTTTCACATGTAGGTTGAAACACAGTCATTAACTGAAACATAAACAGCTGTGTATGAGGCTTAAACCTGGGTGAGGAACAGCCAAACTCCAAGGTGAGGCTGTGGAAGACAGTTTCATGTCACAGGGCATACACCATGGCAAAACTGAGCACAGCAACAAAACACAAGGTAGTTATACTGCATCTCCCAAACAGAGATTTCAAAGCAGGGGGACCGAGGTACACTCATCTACTGTCCGGAGAAATCTGGCCAGACGTGGTCTTCATAGAAGAGTTGCAGTCAAAAAGCCATACCTCCAACATGGAAGCAAGGCCAAGAGACCCAACTATGCATGAAAACATAGGAACTGGGGTGCAGAAAAATGGCAGCAGGTGCTCTGCCCTGATCTCAACATCATCGAGTCTGTCTGGGATTACTTGAAAAGACAGATGGATTTGGAACATGTTAGGGCCCCTTAGTTCCAGTGATAGGAAAATGTAATGCCACAGCATACAAAGACAAGGATACAATTATGCACTTCCAACAACACTATATGGACAAAAGTATTTGGACACACCTCGTAATCATTGAATTCAGGTGTTTCATGGAGTTTGGAGTTGATGTTTCATTGCTACAGGAGTATAAAATCAAGCACCTAGCCATGCAGTCTGCTTTTCAAACATTTGTGGAAGAATGAGTCATTCTAAAGAGCTCACTGAATTCAAGTGTGGTACTGTAATAGGATACCACCATAGCAACAAGCAGGGTCACTGAGTGCTCAAGGGCATAGTGCATAACAGTCACCAGCACTCTGCTGTCTCGAAACTGTAGAGTTCCAAATCTCCTCTGGCATTAACATCAGTACAAAAGCTGTGCATGGGATGCTTCATGGCATTGGTTTCCAAGCGGATGCATGTAAGCCATACATCACCAAGCACAATGCCAAGTGTTAAGTGGAGTGGTGTAAAGCATGCCACCACTGGACTCTGGAGCAGTGGAAACATGTTCTGTGGAGTGATGAATCATGCGTCTCTAACTGACAGTCTGATGGATGAGTCTGGCTTTGGCAATTGCCAGGAGAATGGTACTTGTCTGACTGCACTGTGCCAAGTGTAAAGTTTGGTGGAGGTGGGATAAAGCTATGGGGTTGTTTTTTCAAAGGTTCCCTTCACTTCGTTCCAGTGAAGGGAAATCGTAAGGCTTCAATATACCAAGACATTTTGGACAACTGTGTTTCCAACTTTGTGAGAACAGGTTGGGGAATGCCCTTTTCTGTTCCTGCATGAGTATGTCCCAGTGCACAAAGCAAGGCCAATAAAGGCATGGTTGGTTGAGTTGTGTACGGAAGACCTTGACTGGCCCACACAGAGGCCTGAACTCAACCCTATTAAACACCTTTGGGATGAACTAGTATGGAGATTGTGAGCCAAGCCCTCTTGTCCTACATCAATTCCTCACCTAACACATGTTCTTGAATGAACAAAAATTCACAGACACACTGCAAAATCTTGTAGAAAGCTTTCTCAGAAGAGTGGAAGATGTTATAGCTGCAAAGGGGGACCAGATCCATAATAATACCTATGGATTTAGAATTGAATGTCATAAAAGCTCCTATTATACTCCTGTAGATATAACGTGTAGGTGTCAAATACTTTTGCACATATAGTGTATGATGTTCAGGTGTCTACAAACCTTGGCCAAAAGTCATAGCAATGCCACCTATGAACATCATTGATTGTGTCCACCAATGCATATATAAAGTGATGGACATCTTTGGAAGCTTCTAGGTAGTGTTGGACTACTGACCAGAAGGTTGTGAGTTCAAATCCCCCTGAGCCAAGCTGCACTGCCCTGCCCTGAGCAAGGCACTTAACCCTCACCTGCTCAGCTGTGTAGATGAGCTAAGTGTAAGTCACTTTGGATAAGGGAGTCTGCCAAATGCCATAAATGTAAATGTAAATGGTATACCAAGGGAGGCCACACAGAGATGACAAGAGACTTGTTCAGTCTCTTGTCATCTCAAGACTTGACTACTGCAACTCCCTCCTAGCTGGCCTTCCTATGTGTGCCATCAGGCCTGATCCAGTAACTGATCCAGAATGCTGCAGCTTGACTTGTATTCAACCTTCCCAAGTTCAGCCATGTTCACTGGTTACCTGTAGCAGCTCACATCAGATACAAAACCCTGATGCTGGTGGCCAACAATGCCAAATATGGTCCAGTCCCTCCCTACCTGATGGCAGTGGTCAAAGCTTGATGTGTACCCAGATTCCTTCCTGCCTCAAGTATGGTTTGACTTGACCCACTGTCATCAGGACACATGGGAGGCAAGCATCCAGACTTTTCTCTGTCCTGGCACCAATGTGGTGGAATGAATTCCCCCTGAGTGTCCGAACAGCGGAGTCGCTCGCTGTCTTCAAATGCAAACTGAAAACCCACCTCTTTCGAGAGCAACTGAATGAGCACTAACTCAAATCTGTTACCACACTTATAGCAGTTATTGTATTCCCTATGTCTTGTTCTTCACTGGCTTTGTGTAGTTTAGGAATCCTTGGGTTTTGGGACATTTACTTGTAATGTTTATTAGGTAGTATACGGCTAAATTCTAGCAGTATCATAGCTCAAAGTAGCTTGAATTCAGGTTTACCAGCCTTAGCTTTGGATATCCCAAGTTAGTGACTAAGCACTCTTGTAAGTCGCTCTGGATAAAAGCATCTGCTAAATGCCATAAATGTAAATGTAAATATATACCAGTGCTTCTGGTACTTCAGTGTATATTTATGAATCTAGTCCACCTTAAATTAGCCTAACATTTATTAGTTAAATAAGCTAGAATAGTATGGGTATTCAATATTATCATCATCAGCATCTTATCCCAAAATGGCATGACATAGGTGCTTTGGAACTAAAAAAGTTCTGCACTAAAAAAAGTAACTGAGTAAATTGGCATACTGTCAGGAGAAGATTATGTATCTGTGTCATCAGTTAAACCAGTCTTCAAATTGTTTAGACATTTTGGAGCCTTGTGACTATAAAGACATTGAAGTGATGGAGATATTAAGCCCATAATTCTGTTAGTGTTTGAGGAGAAGTACCAACTTGATGTGAGAGAGAAACTCATATTCAACTTTATTTGACCCCAGCAATGTTGCGCTGGTCAACGTGTGGGTTAGGTGTGTCCGAGTCAGCTTAGTAGAAAATATCAGGGGTTTGTGCGGGTCAGGTCAGAAAGTGACATAGCAGTGTTCCAGCTAAGTTAGGCCTACAGACAGATTGTGTGCAGGCTTTGTGTTGAGCAGTGCTGTGCATTCCAGCAACAAGGTTGGGTTTGGCGGTTGTATACTGCATATTTTTGTGGGTGTATTAAAAATCCACTAAATCACTAGACCCCAGATATTATGAAAATGGTTGCAAAGATGCAGAACAAATCAGTTATGGATGAAAAAGTATTTGCTCCTTCCTCATAGGTGTAGATTTAGGATCGGCGGGGGGGACATGTCCCCCTCAGTTTCAAAGGGGGGTAAAATGGCCCTCCCAATAAGTCATGCTCAGAGCATCCTTGTGATTTTGTTTTTAACCGTTTTTGTTTGTTTTGTTTAGATTTGGCCAAAATTATTATAAACTTTAATTATTGTTTATTAATGTAATGTTTATTGTTAATATTTTTATTCACCCATAAATGAACTATGATTGGGTACTGTGGTGGGAGGAAGGCGGAGACGCTCAGCTCTCGCCGGCATGGGAGAGAGGACGCTGGCTTTAAGAGAGACGGTTAAAGACTGTATGTGCTATCATCTGTAATAATGTCAGACATTGCTGGTCATCACCAATCCCTGGATTAAAAATGAGTTCTGCAGCTTAGTTTGTTAGTCAAAGCTAGCTGACTTGCTAGTTTCTAGTTTTGTATTTCTAACAGACTTCTCCATGACACGTTTTGTCAACTGTCAAGCAAAGCTTCTACACGTGTACTCGTGTGTCTGCGTGACACATAGGTTTGTCAGTTTACTACTAACATTACACTTATCTGTCATAAAACATGTGTATACAGCAGCATTTATATTTATGTACAAATGGTAACGGGAAAAAAAGAAAACCTGGCATTAGAAGGATTTTTCAGTATCCAAATGTAAGTTTAATTAAGAAAGTGTTTTAAAACATACAGTATATCAGTAAATCAGTATATCACAAAATATCAGTCAGATGGGTCTCCTGACTTTAGAAAAGGCAAATGAATCATGAGTTTCAGGTGGCTGAGACAGAACAGTCAGAGCAGGATAGAATATCCTATGTTTTATTTAACATAAAACACTACTCATGTGTTAGGTTGGTTGGTGTGAGCAGTTTATTATTTATCTATTTTTCTAATTTGTCATATTTAAACATTTCAGCTCACCTGATGAATATTTAATATAATTATATAAATATAATAATAATATAAACTATAGGGCACATATAAAAAATATGCAGATTTTAAATGATCATTCCATTTATTGAAGATGTTTTAAAGTTTTATTCAAAACCTATATTACCCATGTTTCTGATCACTTGAGAAATGAGACTTTTACATCACTGTGGAGGAATTTTGGCCCACTCTTCTTTGCAGAATTGTTTTTTAATTCGGGCTATATCAGAGGCTTTTGGAGCATGAGATGCCTGTTTAAGGTCTTGCCACAGCATCTCAATTGTATTCAAGTTAGAACTCAGCCACTTGAGCCACAAAACCTTAATTTTGTTTCTTTTGAGCCATTCAGAGGTGCTTGTGTGGTCCAGATCATCGTCCTGCTGCATAAACTAACTGCAGTAAATATGCTAAGCAATACTCTAATCCCTGAGTCAGACACACTGTCAGCTCTGGAGACTGGCAAAAAGGCATAAACAAGACAAACCTAAAGTGGTAGTTGGTATACAAAGCCCTAATTACAGAGAAGTCAGCAGAGAAGAGACACTTCAGATCATCTCAGACACAATAGTGGAGAGGAACTTCACATAATGTGTTTTCAGTTCGGTTATTTAAAGGGAGGTCATCTGAAGTTACAGGTGGAAGATCATGAAAGTTTACCCTGTAACTTCTTGAGTCAGGACATGGCATAATAACCCATCCACATTACAACACTATTATTAATATTCATAGTACAAGCAGCAGCAGCAGTAGTAGTAGTTATCTACTAACTGGTATAAGGTGTGATTCATCAACATACAGAAAATCCTGCACAGCAACCCACAACTTTATAATGAATATAAACAGTACACGAATAAACTCTTATAGTGTCCAAATAAGTCCTGCCGGGAACAAATATATACTGTTACTATTTTTGTGTACATATTAGACAAATCCCTCTGAGAGCTTATAGCAGCTCCAGGCACAAAGCTTAGGGAAACAGATGTCACTGGGCTTCTTAATTGCAATTTGTGTCCGTAGCTAGCTTCAACATAGTACAAAAGACAAAAAAAATGTTTACTTAATACTCTCAAAGCTACTGGGATCTCCCCCACACACTTACCTATCTGTGATATGAATAGTAAACAAATTGTTAAAACAAATGCATTACTGTGTATGTTTTACTCATATGTCATACTCATTGTATGTTTCTAAAAGTGCAACAACAGCAACAACTGCTACAACTACAACTACACTACAACTATAATAATAATAATAATAATAATAATAATAATAATAATTACCCATGCAGAGGGTAGCCTTGACACCTCACACCTTCAGGTTTGATACTGAGCTTGGTTTACTATCTGTCCTGATTTTCGCATGCCCCCCGACCCAGGGTCTGTGTGCTTACCTCCAGTTTCTTAGATGTCCTCCCAAATCCGAAAAACATGCCGGTAGTGAGACTGGCAACTCTAAATTGTTTCTATGTGTGAATGAGTGTGTGAATGTGAGAGTGCCCTGCGGTGGACTGGCATTCCATACAGGGTGACTTATTATACCTTTTGCCCACCCAATGTCCACTGCAACTCAGACCAGGTACTGAATATGAATGAATAATGATGCTGATGATGATGATAATGATAATGATGATGATGATGATGATGATTATTATTATTATTATTATTATTACTGTTGTTGTACAATAGTCTAAAATGAAATATGTTGAATCTCATATCTCTGTGTGCTCTCTACATGTGCTCTGTGTTCAGTAGAGGGTCATTGAACAGCACTGTATGCTGTAGTGCACCCAGCATAGGCAGGGCTCCAGGCTTACACTTCCATACAATTCTCTGCTCATACTTATTTCATTCCGCATTTTTAAATGTATTTATTTATTTATGTTTTGCCGTTATGCGTCCTTGCATTAATCACACACAGACAGGCGTTTACACTGGGCACCGGATGACTGGTCTTGCCCATCTTGACTACAGCACGATTACACCACTCTTTTCTTCCTTCATCATAAACCATCCTGAAATAACACAACCCGAATTTCTGACCAGACATCAGATCAGATAATCTGATGCGAGATCTTCTTGTTTACCGAGCACAATTGAAGCTAGCTGCCTAAGCATCCAGAGCTGTCAGCCATATCGCTGGATTTCACTGACGCTCCTTTGGGCTTGTCTACGTTTCCGACCATCACAGAAAGAACAGAATAGAAAGGACGTGATCAGACTCACATTTCCATAAGGCAATGGCTTCAGATGTCTCTAAGAAGAGCTCTTCGGGATATCTCTGCACATCCACGCGTCTCGTCTGCGCCTCTCATCCGACAGTGGAAGGAGCCGAAGCGCTTAAAGCCGCGTTCCGGCGAGAGCCCCGCCCCCCTGTGGTGCCACCGCGCCTCTCAGCCAACCCCGTGCCAATGCAACCGTGCATAAAAACCATGCGCTTCCCTGCTGTTAAACACGACGTGCTGATACAGAGACAACATGAGGCCCGGTGTTGTTACAATGTTGATCATTATCCAATAGCAGTATTTATTATTACACTTATACACCTGTAGTTTGCTACCGAATATCTTGAATATCTTTAATGAACCGCACAGCATGCTTTTTAACCGATTATTGTTACTTCGTGTTGTGAAACGCGAGACAAGTTCATTCATTCATTCATTCATTTTCTTGGCCGCTTATTCCTTTTCAGGGTCACGGGAGAGCCGGTGCCTAGCCG
>JAOUQY010145356.1:0-13196 GCA_028566355.1 Doras micropoeus
CTGGTCCAATTTAGCCATGAAACCTCCCACACTAAAATGACAGGTGTTTCAGTTTCATTGTCTAACCCCTGTAGATTATAGATTCAGGGCCCACAATTTGATTGTGATTTCAAGTGATTTCAAGTATTTATTTGTGTATATTTTACATAATTTGGGCTTCCAGCTCGTAAAACCCACAAAAACAGGAATTAAAAAAAATTTTATACTGTGGAGAAATCAGCCCAAACTACTTCTCAGTTTTTGCAGAAAAAAAGAAAAAGAAATAAGAAAAACATAGAGATCCACCTGTCTACCTGTCCCTCCAGCTTCTTGAACAACATGAGCCAGGTGAGTTAGGCATGATCTGTGCAGAGTTGGAATGCAACTCCATACAGGTACTTTCTCTTCTCCATCTTGGACCTGGAAGGACAATGCATTGATGCCCTTATCACTTGCCTCAATATCCACCATGAAATCACCCTCCGACCAAGGAAACGCCAACACCTGGGTTCTGCAGAGGCTTTAGTGGAGGGTGGTAAATGCATCCTTAGGAACCTAGTCCAAGCAGAACTCTACACCTTTTGCAGTGAGTCAATGGAGCAAGGCAGCCACATGCACGAAGCCACGCATGAACCGGCCATAGTAAGATGTCAACCTGAGGAAGCTCAGAAGTGCTCCCACATCAGGAATTGGACACTAGCACCTTTTCTGGATCAGTCTCCATCCCGGCTCTGCTGATAGCATGACCCAGAAACTCCACTCTGAGCCACAGATTCCCTGCTCTGATAGCCTGGAACACACTCTCTACAATGAACCAGCACATCATCCAGGTACATAATACAGTGGCTCTTAGGGATGCCAGCTAACACTCACTCCATGAGCCTCTCAAAGGTCACTGAAGTATTACATAGGCCAAATGGCATGATTGTAATGTGCCATAGTCTGGTGCCCAATGTGAATGCCATCTTCTGTTGTGCCTCTGGAGCTACTAGACAGTACCTGCTACTTAAATCTAACAAACTAAACCATGACAAGCCAACTAAATAGTCCAGAGCATCAAACATACAAGGAATAGGGTAAGAATCTAATTTAGTCACTGCAATCAGGCAATTGTACTCCACACAAAATCTCTAGCCTCCTGTTTTCTTTTTCTCCGGAACTACCAGAATGGCCCATTGGCTCTTAGAATTCTGGATAACTCCCATGGCTGCCATCTCTTTGATTTTTCGCTCAGCAATCTCTCTCCTTGCTAGCAGAAGGCAATGCAGATGCAGTGTGGATGCTAGATGAGGTCTGTTCATTTACAGTCCTCCTCTGATGCAGCAAAAATGTCAGAAAACCTGCTCAACAATTCACACAGTTTTTGTTTCTGCTCCGGGGTAAGATCCATGCTGCTTTGCTCCCACAACTCATGAACATTTGTATTAACAGTGTTCTCTTTTTAGCTGTGTTCTAGAATTGGCTGGCATGATCATGGCCTGAGCACCAGTGACCATCTGCAACCATGCTGCCATATGCTGCCAACCACCTGGGGTAGTGTCCTCTGTGTTAGGAAGTACTCCAGTCTGCAAAAGCAAAACAGTAGACCCCATGTGTAGGAGAGCATTAACTAGTAGTTTATACAACCAACAACAAACCCATAGTCCATTGCAAAGATCTGCAGCTGCCACTTTGTTGCATTTACTGGGTGATAAAATGCACAAATTTCACATGACTTGCACAAAGTCATGAAAGGAAAGCTCACGCTTTCTGCTCCTGCTTGAAATGAAAAGAGAGAAATAAAAACAGAAAGAAAAAGAAAAGAAGATTGCTAGAAATACTGAATGATAACTAACACAGTAGGTTAGTAAGTGGTTCAAACCGAACAAAGGGTGCCTTATGAGAGATGATATGAACTAACTTGCAATGGAAACATATGCTAGTTAATTAATCTAGACTTACAAACAGAAAAACCACAGAACAGAAACCAAATAGAAAGCACCAAATTACAGGAAAACAAAGAATATATATACGCTGTACGGTATATATACAGCATACAATTCTAAAATTACTTTTATCTAATGCCTTTGCTTAGACTTAATGACACGTTATTATTTAGAAAAATGTGATCAAACAGATATAATGCGACTAGGTTCTACAAATGAGTGAAATCATAACAAACTAAAATAAAAATAAAACATAATTAAACAGAGGATACGTCAGTTACTAAATTCCTAAACATAACAGATTAAAATCTAGATAAAAGTGTATATATACCAGTTACTACATTTCTAAACATAAAAGATTAAATGTCCATATGAGAAAGGTATCAATTACTACATTGGTTAAATTGTAACAGATCAACTGTACTAATATATAGATAAGGATAAACTTAAATTTGCTTATTAAGAAATAACATTTAAAGAACTGACTTGAATGAAAATTAATTAAAATGAGTAATTTTCAGTACTAGTGACGACTAGTGCTGGAAAGGATTACAGGTTAATATCTAATAAGAAAACCATTATCCTCAAAAGATTAATATTTCTTGATAAGGTTACAACTACAGTGATTATGTAAGAGATTATTACAGATTGGCAACTATTCCACACATTTCTTAATCAAAGCTTAAATTGAATACAACACTAGAAATGAACATAAAGAAAATTTAAGTGTAACTGAAAGAGAAGGAGAGAAAGGTGATCATATTTATATATATAATATAATGTTTCCCAATGGCACATTTTTTTACTTTTTGTTTTTGATACATTTTTGGTACATCATGGTTTTATATGGCTCAGGTCCATAACCAGAGTTTTGATGGATTACACCAAATATGATAGCATTATATCGAAAAGCAAAGTTTCAGAAGTGTCCTGAGTTCTGTTTTTCGTTCATCTGATAAGTAATTTGTTCCTTATGCCATGTGGGGGGTTAAGGGAGGGGTCGTTTTATGGCCCTTGTTGCTGGCTTGGCTCCATAGTCTTAATCTAATGTAAACAAAGTCACTTTAGCCGTGCAACATGCAGTTTTATGGCTTTGGTCGACCATGTTGACCAAAGCCTGCACTTAGGTCTGTTTAGTGTTAAGTAAGAGTCGGGTGGCCTCACATTCCTGGCTTATCAGGGGAAAGACAGAGGTCCTCTTTGTCCAAAATGGAGAAGATTAAAATAAGAATTTTCATCAGAAAAATCTCAACATGGTTGAACACAGGAGTTACAGTTGAAATGCAGAAGGCATGGTTGAACGCAGAAATCACGCTACAGCAGATACTTGCATGCTCAATGCAGGGGTGACCTGGGTTCGATCCCCAGCTATGGCTATTTTCACACAACACTGTTTAAAGAATAAATAAATAAAATATAAAAAATAAATTAAAATATTCTTTCTTTTAGATTTTCTTTTCTCTCCCACTATTTCTGCCCAGGATTAAGTTTGTATATACTTATTTTTCCCTATTTATAAATAGATTTTCTTATTTTTTATAATTTCTTATTTTCTATTCTGATTTCTTGTGTTTTCCTAGCACCTTGCCCTGCACTTATAGTTTGTTTCCGTTTGTGCAGGACGCAGAGGAGACATAGTCTTAAATCAACCCTGATTAGCACATATAGGACAGTATGCAAGTATGTGTGGATGAACTTTTTCCATTCTGCCTTTACAAACATTTGTGAAAGAATGGGTCATTCTAAGGAGCTCAATGAATTTGAATGTGGTTCTGTAATAGGATGCCACCACTTAGTTAGTAAAATTCTGCCCTCCTAGATATTGTACAATCAACTCTGAGAGGTATTATTGAAACATGGAAGCATTTAGGATCCACAGTAACTCTTGTGGCAGACCATATAAAGTTACACAGTGGGGTCAGTGAGTGCTGAGCCTGCATTGTGCCAACTGTAAAGTTTGGTGGAGGAGGGATTATGCTATGGGGTTGCTTTTCAGGGGTTAGCCAAGGCCCCTTAGATCTAGTGAAGGGAAATCTTAAGGCCTCAGCATACCAAGACATTTTGGACAATTGTTTGCTTCCAACTTTGTGGGAACAGTTTGGGAATGCCCTTATCTGTTCCTGCATGACTGTGCTCGTGTGCAAAAATGAAGGTCCATAAAGGCACAGTTGGGTGAGTTCCGTCTGGAAGAATTTGACTTGCCCGTACAGAGCCCTGACATTAACACCATCGGACACCTTTGGAATGAACTAGAATGGAGATTTCTTGTCCTACATCTGTGTCTCACCTCATAAATGCTCTTCTGGATGAATCTGCAAAAATTGCCACAGACACACTGCAAAATCCTGTAGAAAGCCTTCTCAGAAGAGTGGAAGGTGTTTTAGCTGCAAAGTGGGGACCAATTCCATATTAATGCCCATGGATTTAGAATAGAATGTCATAAAAGATCCTGTAGATATAAGGTGTAGCTGTCCAAATACTTGTGTCTATATGTGCAGAATATAGTAAACCTTTATATGGACTGACTGCATTCCCAGTTTGGTGTCACTATAGAGCCAAAAAATGTCATGCTATTTTCATACGTCTTGTCTGGAGAACTGTACACTATGCTGACGGTTATGTGGAAGTGCTCAGACAAAAAGGCAATAAAAAAGAAACTCCTTGTGGGAGAACTCATGGCCAAAACGACATCTCCCACAGGGCCCGGCAAATCGAGCACACCTGCTGGCGGCCATGTTTGATTGCTCGTTAAGCTGCACTGAGGAGTATAAAAGAGGCTCATTCTCACTCCTCAGTGTGGATCAACTAATGTGCTCCAGCCTTCACAGCAGTCTGTGCTAAGATTATCCTTGTCTATGTCCTCTCAAAGCTAAGTATCTTGCCTCTTTTGTTCCTGTTTTTGCCCTGTGTGCACCATTGTGGTTCCTGTTTCTGTTTTTGTTGTTTCTAGTTCCCTGTGCCAGAGCATGGTCTTCTGCCCTTGCCCCGTCAGGTTTGAATAACTATGGACCAAGTCTTTGTGTTCCAGTTTCTTTTTGTAGCTGTGCTCTGTGCCTTTGCTTTTTTGTACTGAGCTCATAGACTCTTGTGTTTTGTTTATGGACTATTTTTGGGTTCAATAAAACTGTCTGCTCTTGACTGTGGGATCATTACATGACTTGATTTCTCTGCAGACTTTACAAAGGCTTATTGACAGAACACAGAATGGTCTCATTTGTGGATACAGCTATGAAATTCCAAGTAACCACACACCTATGTAGACATTCTGCATCTGGCTGGGACATGAGCTGCAACATCAGTTAAATGGAGTGTGGTAGGTCGGGTGTCGATTAGCCTCCTGCTAATCCACATCCAATGTACCATAATCCATTTTACTGTAGTGAGTATGGGTATTTAACATGGCACCTGTTTTGCTTATTATTTATTACTTCTATTTTGTCTCTCTATGCTATGAGAAGAATCTGCATAGACACCTCTAGGAAACGGTGAGGTTTTTGTTCATTTTTTCCCCTTTCTGATTAAATAATAAAAGCTCACATTTTTTTGCATACCCTGGGACTGCTTGTGTCTCCATTTGTGTGGGGTATCTAACCAGAAAACAGCTTGAATAACACTTACATTTATGGAATTTAGCAGATGCTCCAGTGAGACTTAAGAGTGCTTAGTCATTAACTTGGACTATCCAAAGCTAAGACTGGTAGACCTGAATTCAAGCTAGAATTGCTCAAGCTGCTAGAATTTAGCCTTATAGAACCTAACAAACATTACAAGTAAATGTCCCAAAACCCAAGTATTCCTAAACTACACAAAACCAGTGAAGAAAAAGATGGGGAATACAATAACTGCTACAAGTGTGGTAACAGCGTTGAGTTAGTGCTCATTCAAGTGCTCTCAAAAGAGATGGGTCTTCAGTTGCCATTTTAAAATGGCAAGCAACTCTGCTGTTCGGACACTCGGGGGGAGTTAATTCCTTCATTCATGCACATCAAATCCTCCCTCACAAGTTGTATGGAGGACATGCATGCCTGAGCAGCTTGGACTGGCAACATGGCACTATAGAAGGAGGATCAGTTGTTTAAAGACTGAGACTGGGCCCAGCCAAACTGGGGAAGGTCATAGACTGGTGCCAGTGTAGCAGTTCATCTACCAGCAATCAACAGAACATTGGAGTAGGTCCAGTATCACAAATCCAACTCACTGACAAAAGCTAACAGGTGGAGGATCACATGTCTGCATGTGCAGAAACGGGGACATGGGAGTCATCCTGTCGTCTTTCAGAACTCCTCCCACCCCAGAGCCATGTAAAAAGAGAATGCCTCAATGTGTGGCTTTCCACACTTCATAGTTTTTTCTCCACAAGTGCTGGTAGGGGAGCAAGCCTCAAATGATGAGGTGGTGACACCAATCAACTCCTCTACGAACTGTGAGTAATCCATTTCCCAAGGGATCCATGGAGTTCCAGATAGCTGGACTGAAGCCCTTGTATGAATAGGGGTTACAGGCTCCAGACCTCTGAGGTACCATGGGTCTCTCCCAATTCAGGCCCAATGGAGGACATGAGGGAGTGGACCTCAGGTCTTGTTACATTTAAGCAGTGGGCAGGCCATCAAGGGCTGATTCAGACAAGACTTTGGAAAGGTGTTGGGAGGTGAAAGTGTTGTACATTCATGGTGACATTTATCCTAAGGTGCATCTTTCAATCATATTTAAGGGACAACCCATAGCTTAAAGGTGGCAGTTAGTCCCCAACTTTTCCACTCAGTAGTTTTGGGAGACTGATTGCCTGGGGGCCACAACCAATTGGGAGTGGTGTGTGTACTAGGTGAGGGCAGTTCTAAAATCTTCAAGGTAGGCTGGCCTCAAGCCCAGCAAAGTGTGCAATAAGAGGGGCATAGGTATACCTGTTCTTCTGCTTGGATTATGGGCAGGTGTATCCCCAAGATGATTGCTGTGGCCATAGTTATCCCAGGACTCAAGTTCCTGGGGCTGGTTGAATATTATCTCAAGTTTGTCTAATTATTCAAGATTCAGCAGCCTGCTGTCTGATCTCTCTAAAAAAGGGGGCACCAAATCTATTCTATCTGTCAGTGCCAACAGGCCTTTGTGAAAGTTAACATGACTTTCTGTAGGGGCCCTCTGCTTCATCCACTAAGTTTTCTCTGTACTGTACATAAACAAGTTTTGTCTCACTCTCTCTCTCTTGTGTTGTTGAGATGTGTGTCTGTGTGTATGTGTGTGTGTTCGGGGGAGCAGATAGACACCACTAAAACAAGTTTTAGTTTGTTTTAATTATTTATTTTAGTTATTTCCCTTCTGAGTAAAGTAAGATTTCACACCCTAGGTCCACTGTGTCTTGAGGTATTTCAGCTATATGGCCACACTGGACATTTTGTCTTGCATATTGTTTAGATACATGCTCAGTGCCTGTAAGCCATATCACAAAAGCAGTAGTTTTTACCTGCAAAGAGGGAAATCACCCTAGTAAGTGCAGAGAATCATGAAAATAATTGTGGCAAGTTCCAAATCAGTGTATTAATGTATAAGAAATAAAATCTGTGTGCCTAGTGCTACAAGATTTTTAGAAAAGCATAAGGTGGGTGGCACATGAGCAGAGGCCAACAACACCATTGTGGCTTTTCATATCAACCACCAAGTGGGAACAAATTCACAAGTGATTGTGATGTCAGACAAGCAAGCTTTATAAGTGGAAAATATCATCACCCGTCTTAGAAACTGCCTACATATTAAACTGATATAATGAGACTTGCAAACTCTGTGTTATAGCAGTCCTGTGCCATGGGTATTGGCAAAAGTGTAATGGTTTTCAAGTAAATATTTAAACACAACAACATATCAGAATTTGATCTAGCTGTGAAGAGAAAATTCACTGTTTAACATGATTCATGTTTCAGCATATGGATACACTGATCTGCTCTTGTAAAGAGGAAGTGACTGCTAGCTGTTTGTGGGTAGCATTGTAAAGAGGCTCAGAATGATCTCTGCAGCAGCCCTTTTTGCTGCTAATTTTGGCTGTTAGTTGCCTATAGACAGCAAGTAGACGCCATCCATATTGGATCTGCCTATACATCCTCCACACACCCCAATAAGGTACTATAACTTTTATCATGGCCAACATGCAGGATGTTCAGTCATTCGTCCTCCATCATTAGCAGTAATTAAACCTGTGCTAAGTGTATATTAGTTAGCTCTCTGACTGAGAAGATTCCAGCTTTAAAGGTGTGCATCTGGACTTTAGAGAGGGATAGAGAGAGTGAGAGTAGTGTAGTTTCTGTAGGGGAAAGTCTGGATACCTTTGCCGGAGTGAGTGCAACAGGTTTGCTCTTCTCAGTGAAGCACCCGCTGAGAAACCTGAAAGAGCTCTTGTTATAGGAGACTCTATCTTGTGGCACATGAAATTAGCCAGGCCTTTAGGGGCACCAGCAGCTTTAGTTAGCTGTATACCGGGAGCCAGGCCACCAGACATAACAGCTAATCTTAGGCCAGCACAGGTTTTCAAAGTGAAAGTGAGACATATTTGTCACTTGTGCTTGCACACAGTGAAATGGAACCTCCGCATTTAACCCATCCGTGCAGTGAGACACACTAGTGAATACATACTAGGGGGCAGTGAACACGCATGCCTGGAGTGGTGGGCAGCCCTAGCCATGGCGGCCGTGGTGCCTTGCTCAAGGGCACTTCAGCCAAGTCCTGTCAGTCGCGGGAATCAAACCTGGGACCTTCTGATCATGGGGCAGACACCCTAACCACAAGACCATGACTGGTCCCCTAAGATAGTGTTTTACATAGGAGCTAATGATATACACCTTCGTCGTTCAGAGGTTACTAAGAGTAGTATTATAGAGGTGTGTAAATTAGCGAAGGCGATGTCTGATGCTGTAATAATGTCCTCTGACCCCATCCAAATGCGACATGGCGATGAAGCTTATAGCAGGTTATGGTTGCTGAACTGCTGGATGTCCAGGTGGTGCTCTGAAAATGTGAAATGTGGGCTTTATAGCTAATTGGAGCAGTTTTGAGGGCAAGGCTGGAATGTTAGGGTGGGACGGTCCCACTCGGGAAGGTGCTGCTCTCATTTCCTGCAGCTCGTAGTCTTAGCACAGGACTAGTTAATCTCTGACAATCCAGAGCCAAGGCCAGGGAGCAGACAAATAGGTTAAACCGACCGTCTGCTAGCTGTACAGAGTTGTCACTCAGGTTCCACCATATTGAGACTGTGTCTCTTCCCCGAGCAAAACAAAAACATAGAAATACTCAGCAAGTTTGTTTTAGTAATTTAATTACCATAAAATTAGATCATACTGTATACAAAGCCAGCACCTTTGATCTGAAAGTAGGACTGTTAAATATTAGGGGTCTCACATCTAAAGCACTCGTTGTTAATGAAACTATTACTGATCAGGAGTTTAGTGTACTGTGTCTAACAGAAACATGGATTAAACCAGATGAGTATGTAGCATTAAATGAAACTAGTCCTCCAGGATACAGTTACATACATCTCATCTAACTGGTAGAGGAGGAGGCATCACAGTTATTTATAATGATAATCTATACATCTCACAAAAACTTGGACATAAATTTGGTGCGTTTGAAGTTCTGTACAGTAACATACTGTATTTTGATTCCTCTAATTATTCTTTACAGATGCCCAAGGCTGTATTCTGAATTTGTGAATTTGCAGATTTCAACTCAGACCTGGTAGTTTCTTTAGACAAAGCATTAATTGTTGGAGACTTTAATATTCATTTTGATAATTCACAAGCTCCTCTGAGAACAGTGTTTATGTCCATTCTAGACTTAGTATTAGTAAATCAGAATGTAATAGGACCCACTCACAATGGTGGTCGCACACTTGATCTAATATTAACATTCGGACTGAATACAGAAAATGTAATCACAATTCCACAGTCTGAAGTTGTCTCAGATCATTATCCTATCTCATTTAAAATTTGTTTTGGTCATAATATATTCTCATTGCCACGATACCGCATTAAACAAACACTCACATCAGCTACTGCACAAAATTTTATTGAGAATCTCCCAGAATTATCAAGTATGATTGGATCTAACACCACAGAACTAGACTAAGTGACTGAATGCCTTGAGTCAACATTTCGCTATACTCTGGATAAAGTAGCTCCTCTTAAAAGAAAAATAATTAGAGAGAAAAAACTAACACATTGGTATGATGACCACACAAGTGCCTTAAAACAGACTGTTTGCAGACTAGAATGTAACTGACACCAAACTAAATTGGTAGTATTTCAGACAGCTTGGAAGGAGAGCCTCTTGAGGTATAAAAAAGCTCTTGGTGCTGCCAGGCCAACAAATTTCTCCACTCTAATAGAAAATAATAAAAATAATCCTAAATTCTTATTTAATACTGTATGTTACGAACCAGCAGACCACGCCCTCTCCGTTTACTTGCTCCTCTAGCCCCTCCTTCTAACCTTTCAACTCTCTCCTCACAGGGTGTGGCTGTAATTACTTCCTGGTTTCTTTCCTATTTAAGCTGTTCATTTCCATACTGGCTTCGTGCAGTATTGATTGCCCAGCCCTTCATACCGACCGTTATTTCCCTGCTATCTAAGGAATAGGATCTTGTTTTGTTCTGTTTTCCGTGTCTCTGCATTTTGGTGAGTGAACGATTGGTCTGTGTTGGTATGCCAGCGCTCCAACATGGGTTCATGTGCCCATCCAAATCCCCAGCAAGCTCAAGCTTCTTCTTCGTGTCCAAAAAAGATGGCAGCCTCAGACCCTGTATCGACTACTGCGAACTCAACAAGGTCAGTAAGAGGTACACCTATCCCATTCCACTCGTCCCCTCAGCTTTAGAACAGCTTTGGAGTGCCAAGATCTTCACCAAGCTTGACCTCCGGAATGCTTACAACCTGGTTCGGATCAAGGAGGGGGACGAGTGGAAAACAGACTTCAGCACCACCACTGGGCACTACGAATACCTCGTGATGCCGTTCAGCCTCACCAACGCCCCGGCGGTGTTCCAGTGCCTGGTTAACGACGTTCTCCGGGACTTCCTGGGTCGCTGTGCGGTCGTCTACCTGGACGACATCCTCATTTACTCTCCTGACTCTAACATTCACATCGCTAACACCAAGGATATCATCAGAACCTTGATGCAGAACGGACTATACATTAAAGCCGAGAAGTGCGAGTTCCACCAGGAGAGCATCTCATTCCTCGGTTATATAATCAGCGACAAAGGGGTGAAGATGGACCCGACCAAGGTGGACTCCATCTTGAAGTGGAGCACTCCTCGCACCATAAAGGAGCTGCAGAGCTTTCTGGGATTCGCCAACTTCTTCCGGTGGTTTATCCGGTCGTTTAGCCAAATGGCTCTACCACTCACGTCCCTCCTCAAGGACAAACCCAAGAGGTTGCAGTGGAACGACAAAGCAGAAAATGCTTTCAACAAGTTGAAGATGGTGTTCACTACGGCACCCGTCCTTGCTCACCCGGACCCTGAGTTACAGTTCCAGGTCGAGGTGGATGCCTCTTCTGTTGGAGTAGGAGCCGTACTCTCCCAACGTCAGGGTAATCCCCCTAGACTGCACCCCATTGCCTATCTGTCTCGTAAACTGTCACCTGCTGAACGCAACTACCACGTAGGTGACAGAGAACTACTAGCCATCAAACTGGCTTTTGAGGAATGGAGACATTGGCTCATGGGTGCCAAATTCCCGGTACAAGTGATCACCGATCATCGCAACCTTGAGTACTTGAAGGGAGCCCGCAGACTTAACGCCAGACAGGCCCGATGGTCGCTATTCTTCAACCAGTTCGACTTCCTGGTGACCTACAGACCGGGGAAGGAAAACATCAAAGCCGACACCCTCTGCCGGATCTTCGACAGTCCTGATGTGACCACCACTCTGGTCAAAAGCATCCTACCACCTCAGGTGTTTTGCAATGCCCTCTCCTGGGAGATCGACGAGCAGATCCAAGAGGCCAACGCCAGTAATTCTCCACCCAGTGAACTACAGATTCCTCAGGGTAAGACTTTCGTGCCGGACAGGTTCACCAAAGACCTCATCATGGCCGCTCATATTAATCCCATTAAAGGACATCCGGGAGAGAGGAGAACCTTGGAGAAACTGGTGGCTGGTGGCCCACCAGGTGGCCCACCATGAGGAGAGACACCAACAAACTCATCACCATGTGTGCCACTTGTGCTGCTTCCAAAACCCCTCGCAAACTGCCTGCTGGTAAGCTGCACCCTCTGCGATCTCCCACAGTCAGAAGGCAATACCACCATTCTCACGGTGGTGGACAGGTTCTCCAAAGGAGTGAAATTCCTGGCGCTCCCTGCTCTTCCCTCCACCTTCCAGACGGCGGAGGTACTGTTCCACAAAGTGTTTTGCCACTACGGCCTCCCAGAAGATATAGTCTCAGATAGAGGACCGCAATTTACCTCCGCTGTCTGGGAGGCCTTCACTAGGAAACTTGGCACATCCATCAGCCTAACCTCCGGTTACCACCCTGAATCCAATGGCCAGTGCGAGAGGGTTAATCAGGAACTCGGCAAATTTCTGAGGGTGTACTGCCAGAGGAACCAGAATGACTGGGCTACTTTCCTGCCATGGGCCAAAATCGCCCAAAACTCGCTCACCAGCAGTGCCACGGGTCTCACTCCATTCGAGTGTTTTCTGGGGTTCCAACCGCCTTTTGCTCCCTGGGACCCTAATCCATCCAACGCCCCAGCTGTGGACGAATGGTTCCGCAGGAGCGAAGAGGTCTGGGTAGCTGTCCACAGGAGGATCGAGGACAGCAATCGGAGAGCCAAGACCAACGCTGACCGACGCAGATCGGAAGGTCCCTCATACAGTGTTGGGGACAAAGTATGGCTCTCCACCCGGGACCTCAGACTCAAGGGGAACAAGAAGCTTAACGCCAGATATGTTGGTCCTTTCCCCATTACCAAGGTTATTAACGATGTCACCGTCTCCCTCAAACTCCCTCCACACCTTCGCACCTCACCTGCTTTCCACACCTCACTCCTGAAACCCTACACTCCTGGTCCCCTAGATAACACACCTCACATCACACAACACACCTCACGATTCACCCATTTACACTATCTTGCACATCCTCAACTCCCAACACACACCATCCAGCTTAGAATACCTCGTCTCCTGGGAAGGTTATGGCCCCGAGGATAATTCATGGACCAAGAGGTCTGACATCCTAGATAAAGCCCTCTTAGAACAGTTTCACCTTACTCATCCCAATGCACCTGCTCCTCGTCCCAGAGGCAGA
>JAOUQY010145362.1:0-13193 GCA_028566355.1 Doras micropoeus
CCAACTGTTTTGGAACGTGTTGCAGGCATCAAATTCAAAATGAGTGAATATTTGCAAAAAAACAATAAAGTTTATGCGTTTAAACATTAAATACCATGTCTTTGTAGTGTATTCAATTGAATATGGGTTGAAAGGGATTGGCAAATCATTGTATTCTGTTTTTATTTATGTTTTACACAAAAACACATAAAACATTACCCAACTTCATTGGAATTGGTGTTGTAATCAACTACAGGGTTTTGGAGTGACTATGGTTAAGGAAAGGGTTAAGGGGATGAGGATGTGGACAAACATTTTGAGACTGATACAAATTTTGTTTTTCACCAAGTTTGCTGCTTCAGTGTTTTTAGAACTTTATGTTAGTTGTTTCTATGCTATACTGAAGTACAATTCACTATACTGAAAGCATTTCATAAGTTTTTTAACTTTTATTGTCAAATACATCAAGCTTATGCAAAGACTCAATACTTGGATATCAGCTTCTGGTCCAAATCATGACTGGTGGCAACCCATTCTTGCCTAATCAGTGCTTGGACTTCATTACAATTTCTGTGTTTTTGTTTCTCCACCCACTTTTTGAGGATTGACCACAGGTTCTCAATGGGATTGAGACCTGGGGTGTTTCCTGGCCATGGACCCAAAATCTCAATGTTTTTTTCACCAAGCCACTTAGTTATCACTTTTGCCTTGTGACATGGTACTCCATCATGCTGGAAAAAGCATTGTTCATAACCAAATTGCTCCTGGATCATCAGGTTGCAGGTTGCAGGTTGCATCAGTTTTGATACCATTCTTTATTCATGGCAGTGTTCTTAGGCACAATTGTGAGTGAGCCCACTCCCTTGAATGAGACGCAACCCCACACATGAATGATCTCAGGATGCTTTACTGTTGGCATGACACAGGACTCATGGTAGTGCTCACCTTTTATTCTCTGGACAACTAGTTTTCCAGATGTTCCAAACAGCCTGATCATCAGAGAAAATAGCTTTTCCCCAGTCCTCTGCAGTCCAATTTCTGTACTTCCTGCAGAACGGTGAAAGAGCATCATGTGAATTGTTTGGTGTTGTTGGATTAACCCTACCACAGGGTTTATGTGCATCAAGCAAACATTTAATGGTTTTTCACATTTCATGAATGCAAAATTGTTTTTCAGTGTTTTCCTTCACCCTTCATGCTGTGTTTTCCATATCCTGGAAATGGCACACAAGAAATAGCAAAAGGGATTTATCATCATGAATGAGACCCACAGAGTCTGGAGGACAGTTGTGTGATGCCCAGAATGAACTGTCAGTGGTAGTAGCCTGAGACTGAAGAAAAAGAAAATCAATTGGCATTGATATGAGTTTGAGAAAAGAAAAGCAGTTTGTGGTGACCTTGGGTCATTTTCTGCTGACCATCTAGCAACCTCATTGGCTAACATGTTACCCTTTGCCTGTTCAGAGCCAGAGGAGTCGTGACCTTTAAACCTTCCCTATCGCCAACTGTTTAGGGAGAGTGCAGGTCTATAATAAATAAGAAACAAGAGCGGCATTAGAGATAGGTTTGCCATCTGCAGAGCAGAAGCCACAGGAATACCAAATTTTACCAAAATCATGGTATATGTAGAATCAATATACCGTAAATGGTGAGTACCTGAACAAATGGCAAGCTCTAATAAGCCTGGCAAATTCTGCTGTTTGTGCAGAATAAAAAGTGAGTGAGTGGGCCTCCAGTACAACATTAGGAAGGGAACAGATGTTGTAGCCAAAGAAATGAGATGTCATTAGGTTTGATACAGGACCCACTGATGTACACAAGAAATCCCTGCCCAAAGGGAGTAGGCAAAAAGGTCAGGTCTAATACCAGAGGTTTCATTAATAAGCCCCAAACATTCATGCTCACCCAGAAATGAAGCCTCAGTGGAGGATAGAAGACTCTGTAAAAGAATGGCAGGAGATTAATAGTCCCAATAAAGGCTTAATTGTTATATTTTACATAGCACAGAGAATAGCCCCATAGCTGGAGCACTGTTGTGCTGTCATGTACCGTGTCTGTATGTTGTTGAGAATAGTCACAACTTGTGATGTGAGGTGTGCAAAATACGAGAATGCTATAGCACTCTTTTTTCAGCAGCACTGACCATCATGGTGGTATAAAAAATATTTAAATATAAAACATTAAAAAATGTAAGAGCCTTGAGAATCAATGAAAAGAAAGAAAGTCAGAGAAAGGAAAGAACAGAGGGGTGGATACAGAAAGATAGCGAATAGCAGTTGTTAGTCCTTGCACATCTGGCTTCTATTAGGATGTAGGAACTGCTAAAATAATGTTTTTCACCATACAAGCCTTTCTGTGCTATAAACTACCCACCAGCCACTATGCCTCCTTGACTTTTTTCACACTCTCTCTCTCTCTCTCTCTCTCTCTCTCTCTCTCTCTCTCTCTCTGCCATTTTGCCCTCTGACCTTCTGTATCATGCAATGGCAAACAATCCTGTCATCCCTCTATATCAGGGGTGTCAAACCAAATCCAATATGGGCCAGTATAGGTCCCGGTTTTCTTTTCAATCAAGCAGAAGCCACAAACTACTGAAAGTCAAGATCCATTGATTAGACCCATTGATTAAATACAGGTGGAATGAGGAGTGGCCCTTTGTGGATTTGGTTTGACACCCCATTCCTTTTGTGTACTTAATAGTAAGTCATTGTGTCTTTGATTGCTTCATAACTAGAATTACAGTTTTCTCTGTACCAAATCAAATGTATATACAGAGTGAGCCATTCTCTGCATTAACTTCCCATAGACTATCTCTGCAGTACAGAATCAAAACAACTTAATTTCCAGCTTACCTTCATTCATTTTTTCAATCAATCATGACTGAACTTGACCACAGCCAAACAACAATCTATAAACCCTATTTCCAGAAAATGTTGTTTTCTAAGTATGCAATAAAAACTGAAATTTGTAATTTGTTAATTCACTTGAACTTCTATTTAACAGTCAAAAGAACAAAGAATAGATGGTCAGCATTTTCAGTGATGAATTTTATTTTATTAGATAATATGAAAACATTTACAAATTGATGCATGCAACACTATACTTTTTAAGCATTTGGGATTTGAAGATACCACTTGTTACAGGGGGCGACACGGTGGCTCCGTTGCCTCACAGCAAGAAGGTCCCGGGTTCGATCCCCGGGTGGGGCGGTCTGGGTCCTCTCTGTGTGGAATTTGCATGTCCTCCGCGTGGGTTTACTCCGGGTACTCCGGTTTCCTCCCACAGTCCAAAGACATGCACGTTAGGTTGATTGGTGTCTCTAAAGTGGTGTGAGTGTGTGTGCTCTACGATGGATTGGTGCCCTGTCTAGGGTTGTTCCTGTCTTGCGTCCTATGCTGCCGGCTCTCCCGTGACCCTGAAAAGGAATAAGTGGTTAAGAAAATGAATGAATGAATTGTTACAGGTTGCAAGTGGAATTTTTGCCCATTCTTGCTGTATGCAAGACTTGAGATGCTCAAAAGTCTGTGGTGACTGTTGTCCGATTTTCCTCTTCATGATGCACCATACGTTTTCTATAGGAAACAGATGTGGACTGCGGGCAGGCCATTTAAGCACACACACTTTATCTCGATAGAGCTATGCTACTGTAACTTGTGCAGAATGAGGCCTGGCATTCTCCTGCTGAAACAGAAACAGCATTCCTGGGAAAAGACTAGCAGCATATGTCTCTCCAAAATACCAATATAAGCCTCCATATCAATGACACATTCACATATATGCAGGTCACCCATACGATGGGCACTGATGCATCTCCGTGCCATCAAAGATGCTGTTTTTTGCACTTTTTGTTGGTAACAGTCTGGATGGTCTTTTTCATCTTTGGCACATATAATCCAACATTCCCTTTTCCTAAAAACTAGCTGAAATGTGAACTTGTCTGACCACAGAACACATTTCCACTGTCTTTTGGTCTATGTCAGATGACTTCAGTCTCAGAGAACTCACCAGTGTTTTACAAAATTAATATATGGCTTCATCTTTGCATAATACAGTTTCAGTTTGCATTTCTTGATGCAGTGGCAGACTGTGTTAAGCAACAATGATTTTTCAAAGTACTCCAGAGCCTATGTGGCTATGTCACATTACAGTACCATGATTGTCAACCAATACCACCTAAGGGCTTGATAATCATGCACATTTGGCAGCATTTTCTGCCCTTGACCTTTACGCACTGAGATTTCCCCTGACTCCCTCAATATTTTTATGATATTATGTAGATGATACTGTAGATGGTGAAATACCAATTCATTGCAATTTTGCACTGAGAAACATTGTCTTAACTGACAAACAAATTCTCTCATGAAGTTTGGCACAAAGTGGTGAACCACAACTCATCCTTGCTTGCAAAGACTAAGCCTTTAGTGGATGCTCCTTTTATACTCAATATTGATGAGTTCAGCTGTTACCAGTTAAATTGCTAGTTGTGGAACCTTCCAGAACAGTGTTACTTGTATAATATTTTCAGTCTCATTTTGCCTCTGTCCAGACTTTTTTGAGTTCACATTTTATTGTTTTATTATATTCATATTTACAAAATACAATTAGGTTTGTCAGAAAAATCACTGAAAATATTTTCTTTTAACTTTTGTCAGTGAAATAAAATAAAAATAAGTTCAAGCGAATTAAACAAATTAAAATTTTTAGATTTTTTGCATTTGTAGAAAGTGTCCCAACTTGTCTGGAGATAAGGTTTGTACTAAGTGGTAGCCATGGAATGTAATAACTGAATGTGTACAAGGTAAAGCAGAACAGTGAGAGAAAGAAAATCAGGTATGAAGATACCACTTTTTCATATTTTGTCAGTTGTCATGACATAATAGTTTACTAAATGTAAAAGAAGGATTCAGATTTGGGCCTAATTTTACACTGTCAATCTCTAGCACTGCATTTTCTTCCAGATAGATTGCCCATTTGCCTGACTAACTCCCTTAATGATTTCTGATTATGCTGCTAGACCATTTCTAAACACAGAAATTTTGGTCAGCTGTCTGGCTGTGTGAGTAATGAAGCAAAATGATTTCTCATGGTTGTAAGCACATTTTCTGAAATTTGTGCATTTGCATGTGACATCAACAATAAAAACTTCAACAGAAGTCATAAGACCCAAACTGAGTTTGAGTAATGGCAACTTACACAAACCAGCAATATCAATAAATTAAAACAACATCACAATGCCTACTAAATATAGGTGAAACTATATGCTAGGCACAAGCCTCAAGCCCCTGAGTATGAGTGGCCAGGACTGACATGTGTTTGAAATTTCATGGGTTTTTACCCCGGGAACCAACTCCAAAGCTGAAAAATCCACTCTTTCTCTTGCTAGATGGTGGTGCTATACTGGAGTGTCATTCCAAGGCATGTGGATATCATCATAACCTACATAACTTACAATATATGATGTTTGAGCTATATCAAGCATGGTGAATTTATGACACATGCCCTCTTTTCAGGGTATGACATAGTAATCCATCATTTTGCCATTTCAACACCTTGCAGGATAAAAAAAAATAATTTGTAAAAAAGAATAAATAATAATAATTATCTGAGGGAAAACACATATGATGTTCAGGCCCTAAAAATATGCCAAAAATGATAGAGCTTTAGCATCTCCTGTGCTTGGGCCCTAATAGGAGTTGACCATTAGTAAGCCTACACAATTGGTGATGGATCAAATTAATTATAATAATACAATTCATCTAATTTTAATGTTGAATCTTAAGAAAAATCATCGCCCACCATTGCAACCTTGTTTGAGGTATACACTATTCCTTTGCAATTTATCATCAACTTTGTCTGGAGTTTATATTAACCAAATTTCCAGGGAATCTGAAAACTGTGTCGAGTTCAAAAGAGTTTGAGATAAAAATTTTGTGAAAAATTCATGAATATTGGATGAACTTGGCAACCACACAGATAAATTAATTCAGAAATGTTAGGGGGTGCTAACAAGTCAAATGACTTAAGAAAAATCAAATGTTCCCAATACTTGAGGAGTGTGCCAATTTTTCAAGCTTTCAAGTTTTCAAAGGATTCAAATATGTATTTAAACCTAGTAGTCACTAAGGAACTGATGAGGCATGCCTATGCTAAATTGCAATGTCAAATCATAAGGTGTCCTAAGACAAAGGTATGTGTAAATTTTTCAGCCATTGTAAACCAAGCAGAGAAAAATTACCATAACAAATCTTGTGCACATTTGAGCAACTTCATCCTTGCCCACACCAAGGCCCATGTACATTTTTGATGTCTGCCAAATTTTTCAGAAATGCCTCAAAAACTACATAATTCACATCCATGAGTGTCCAGAGTGACCACAATCATGGAGATCCTTGTGGGTGCAGCACAATGTACCATTTGACATTGCGGAACATTTCAGTCCATTGTTAAGGGATTGCTTCAAGGACTCCGTAATAGCACAGCATTACAAATGTGCCAGCACAAAAACAATGTGCATAATAAATTAAGCTGTGGCACCGCATTTTCGGGAGGAGCTAATGCTTGAACCTTGTCATCGCACAACGAAAAAAAATGAACCCTCTCACAGCCAGAGTGTTTGACAGCAAGGCTGTTGTTCACAGATTTCTGGACATGTGCAAAACAAGTTGGCAATGCTGCAACATGTGATTTTTCAAGTGATTTTCCAGAAAATTAACAACATCCTCCAGAACCACTCAAAACCATGGGGTGATTGTGTTTCTCTCTTTATTGACAATGCCCCTATCAATACAGGGGCAAAAACTCCTTTTCCTCAAGTATACTCACAGAAAATCCCAGTGTGTACATCCATGGGGCTCTATCCCCGGATCTGTCCTCAGAGCCTGTGCTGAACAGCTTTCCCTGGTCTTCACTGACATCTGCAACCTGTCACTGGCCCAAGCTACTTTTCCCACACACTGGAAGACATCCACCATCACTCTGATGCCAAAGTGTACTTCTGCAGCATGCCTGAACAACTTCTGCCTGGTAGCATTCACTTGCATTTTGATAAAGTGCTTTAAGAAACTGGTTCTCAGTCACCCGAAAGTGGTGATTCCACCATCACTGGATCCCCACCTGTTCATGTACCACCCAGACAGAGTGTGCCATTCCACTGCCCATCACTTTGCCAAAAAGCTCATTGTGGACTACCAGAAAACCAAGAGCTGCACACACTCTCCCCTCCATAGTAATGGTTCCGAAGTAGCATGTCTCCAGTTTCGAGTTTTGGGGTATTCACATTTCTGAGGATCTTTGCTGGACCCTCAACACCTCCTGCCTGGTTAAGAAGGTGCAGCAATGTCTAAATGCACACCACACTTTTCAGATTTTTATTTATTAAAGATTTTGAAAAATATGTACCATTTTCTTTTTACTTCACAATTACTTGTTACTTTATGTTGGTCTATCACATAAAATCCCAATAAAATACATTTAAGTTTTGGGTGTAGTGTGAAAAAAATGTGGAAATGTTCAAGGGGTATGAATACTTTTGTAAGGCACTGTATTTACTCAAATCCTCACTAACTTTTACTGCTGCACATTCAAGAGCGTACTGACCAACTGACTGAAGTTGAATCTGTCTCTCTTAAGGCAACTGAGCTTGCTTTTCACTTACTGAAGACAAAACTGAAGGCACAACAAGCAGCAACCTACTAACATCTCCTGTCATGAATGTAACCACTGTTTAAAACTGGTGTTAAATAAATAAAGATCTGTCAAATGGTAGGATATATTAGGCAGTACTATATGTGAACAGTCAGTTCTCAAAGTTGATGTAAGGAACTGAGCAACTTTTACAAGGAACAACTGGTGATCTGGTGACAGGGTCATGGGTACCCTTACAAAAAGCATACTTGAAGGTAATGAAGATTCCATTTACCATTTGGCCTTTCGGTATGAATTCTTTATGGAGCAGTTAATCACTGATGAACCCCATCAGCCTGAGAGGGGTCTTCCTTGCAAGACAAGGACACCACTGGGCCTCTGGCAGTACAGGGCTGTTCAGTCTTTCCTCTGCCCCGCAGTGTGAATTGTACCTGAAAATCTCAGGGCCAACAGTCTCTACACTGCATGGTCGGTACAGTGTGAGCAGAACTTGCACCAAGCGTGCACCGGGCCAAGTGCACGTGGTAGACGATCTCCTTCAAGTGTCCTAACACCTCATAGGGACCTTCCAAAGGGGGCTGGAGCTTTGGGCACTGACCCCAACACAAATTCTGGGCGCGAGTGACTGCCCCTGTCAGCAGGAGTCAGAGGCTCTCCTCTGCCACTCGCTGGCCTCAAGGTTGTGGTCCTGAGCCAGCTGCTGGATGGTTAGTAGGTGTTGGTGTAGCTCCCACACATATTTGGGCACTGATCATTGATGTCAGCACCCAGTGGGGCTCAAAATGCTAGCTCAGCTGGAGTGTGCAGTTCCCTCCCGAACATGAGCTGCACTGGGGTGAAGCCTTTGGTCTCCTGCACTGCCATCCTACAGGCCAGGAGAACCACAGTGCTGATCCCAGTCCCAGTTTTGCCCTTGGTCACTGTGTAGCTCTTCTGGGAGCCTGAACCAGCAGAAGAACTCCTCCACAAGGCGAGTGGCAGTGGTGATGGCACTTTGGTCAGGAATGGCGTACGCCTCAGGCCGCTTCATGAAATAGTCCATGGCAACTAGGATAAAACAATTACTTGACTCTGTCTCAGGAAAAGGTTCCAATATGTCCCCGGTGACCTGACTGTGGTGTAGGCCCTGTCTTAACAATGCAGAGATCACAACAGTGCACAAACAGTGCAACGTCAGTACAACAGCCAGGCAAGTAGAAACTCTGTCTTAGTCTTCATAGGGTCTTAGCAACACCAAAGTGTCTGACACCTGAAGCCCTGTGCACAGCACCCAATAGTCACTCTCTCAGGCTGCATGGCACCACCAGCTGCCATGGCTGGAATGGGATCCTATACAGGTAAAGCTGGAAGTGCCTCAGCTCAGCCACCATGGCTAACAGTTCTCTGCACCATAACACAATAGTTGTGCTCTTGTTTGATAAGGTGATGGCTTAGAAAGCGATTACCTTCTTTGCACCATCTTAAATCTATGAAGGCACTGCTCCGATGCCCCGGTCACTCGCATCGGTGTCCAATATGAATTCGTCCCCAGACCATGGGAACGCCAACACCGGTGTGCTGCAGAGGCTCTTGTGAATGGCTGCAAGTGTGTGCTTGGCAGCATCATCCCAGTGAAACTGTGTCCTCAAAGCTAGGTATGTGAACTAGCATCAACCAAGTAAACAATGCTTTTGGGAACATCAGTAGCATCAATCCATAGAGGTACCATCTCGCAACTTACAGGACTTAAAGGATCTCCTGCTAGCATCTTGTTGCCAGGTACCACAGCACACCTTCAGAGGTCTTGTGGAGGGGAGGTCAGAGTTGTTTTGGTGATACAAGAAAGACCTATACAATATTAGGCAGTTGGTTTTAATGTTATGGCTGGTCAGTGTATTTATAATAATCTAAACCCCTTGAATTAAAACTGAATGTCTACAGTTCAATCACATCTTGATTGCTTCAGTACAAAATCCATTTTGGTGGTGTACAGAGGCAAACTATTGAATATTGTGTCACTGTCCAAACACGTATGCACCCAAATGTACAGTACATCCCTTATTTTGCCTCATACTTATTTTAATATCCAATCCAAATGTCTTCAGTGTATAGAAAAAAACAAAAGAACTGACAAGAACTGACTCAGGGACTCTCTATTAGAACTCCTATTCCAATACAGAGTCCCTGGGTCACACCCAGGGCCAATCCTCTGAGTAAAAGGAGTGATGTGTGTACAAATTCCAAAATGGTCAAAATAAATAAAATATAGCTGCAAGTGGGACTGTTCCTCACACCTCTGGCAATATCACCAAATTAATGCAAGACTACAATGCCTACCATGTGAACATAAGTGAAACTATATGTCAGGGACAAACCTCAATGACATATGGGGGTGCTATGGAGTCCCTGATCCACACTTGGGGCCAAGTGTCTGTCACTAAGTAACGATGGCTAGGACTTATATGTGTGTTAAATTGGGCAAAATTGGGTATGTTGGGCAAAATCGGGTATGTGGGCATGTGTGTCAAATCAGGCAAACATTTCTTATATTATATTAATCCTCAGTAAGATAAATGTAAGATGGCATATTAGGGCCATTAAAAGTTTAAGTTCCCTCCAAAAGTAATAGAATGGCAAGGCCAGCTATTTTGTTATGGGTTTGAGATTGAAATACTCTTTCATATTCATCTTTTATTCTCAAAACCAAATTGATATTCCAATACTTTTGGAGATAATTATGTGTCAACAGCACAATGCATAAAATCATGCAGATGCAGGTTCTGTGACTTTAACTGTGGTATGGTTGTTAGTGCCAGATAAAAGCGCTGACCCCTCCAACCAATGTTTATCATGTGGAGGACTCCCATACAAAGCTATAATGAACCTAAAAAGAAAGTACCCCTGAGTGGCAAGATCTGTATGAACATGTGGGGCTTAAGGATCCACCAATTAAGGATGAAAAGCATGCAGGAAAGCAACCTGATGAGATGCAGGAGGAGCCAGGACACGAGTCAAGTGACTCACCATGGCATCAATCCTGAGAGGAAAAGGATCAAGTGGCCAGTAGCTGACAAGAAATCACTGTGGAACCAGCTAGACAATGACATAGATCTTGGATGTGATTATAGGGGGAAATGTCAACAGGAAACTTCAGGCCATTACATCAATCCCTGCAAGCCTTGCCATGGAAAGATTTGAAGAAGAGCAAGGGAAGGGACCTCACTTGAAGAACCAAAGGGAGGTAAAGATTCACAGTTTCAGACAGGAGCTGAAGGTGCCAATACAAGTAAGAGGGGAGGAGGAATGCATAGGCCTGGCCCTGCTAACATGCATCCTGAGGAAGACGATCAGGGTGCTACATCAAGCAGAGTGGCATTGCAGGTGTAGGCAAGAGAGAGCTTACAAGTGGGCTGTTCACTGCCAACCATTAAAAGTTTGCCAAGGAGTTTGTAGCACAGAAACACAGTTGAATGTTTCAATGCTCACAGGAGGAGTTAGACCATTACCTGAAGGAGATGTACAGTGACCCAGAAAGATAACAGCAGTTGGAAGAGTGCAAGACAGTGATTACCCCCCAAGATCTTCTTCAGTGTCATCTCCATCCTTCTCTTCAGCTTCTTTTTAAATAAAATCTTCATTGATACATCACACACAGGACTGGTCACAAAACTCATCAGAGAGGCCAGAGAGAACAAGGGAAACATCAGTATTGTAGCTGGACAGTATGGCGCATATGGCTCCATACTGCACAAGGTCAGAGTGGTCAAATGTCATGTCCCAAGCAAAGTCAGAGACCTCATACCTAACTAATATAGCAATTTCAGGCTGAGAGGCCCGAAGTAGCATCAGACTGACATAAGATTATGATTAGGATAATCACAGAATGCACCTCTCAGTGATCCTGACTGAATCTCAGTTATCCTGTTCTCCATGGCAATGAACATGCTCACAAAGTCGGCTGAGCCAGAATGCAGAGGGCCAAGGACAAAATATGTCCAATGCACCCATCAGGGCATTCATTCATGAATAACCTGACTGTTAAACAGAATGAGTTCCAGGCTGCAGATCCTGCAAGGGCTTGAGAAGCTGATGGAGTGGGTTTAGATAAGAAAATCCAGATTCCTAGTGCTGAGAAGAGGAAAAGTAAATGACAGGTTTCAAGTCAGTATGGGAGGTACAACCATGCAGACCTGCCATACTGAAATTGGCTGAAATCAATGGACCATTCCAGACTACTGGGGAAGTTAAAAGTATGGCTCTATCAGCATGGTATAGGGAGGAAGCTCAGCAGCCACCTCAGAACTACCATGGAGCCTCAACAGTACAGCGATCTATGGGTACAGCAACAAACTGCAACAGCCCCGCAGATCCTTGGAAGGGGAATTCACAGTGACAAAGGCCCAGGAAGTGTTGCTGTACTGAGAGTTGAGAGATCTGAAGGTGGTCAAAGATGGAATTGAGGTGAGGACTGAGAGGATGTGGAGAGCAGAGCATGAGGTGAGGAAGGCAGAACATGGCTCCATCCCTTACAAGCTGGTGGGAGTGGTGACTCAAGGCAGACCTAGACTGGGTATGTTTCCAACCCTCCCTTCACACACACTGTTGGAGGTATGATCAGGTCTTGAAGACCATTGTATCCATCAGTGGAGAATGGAACAGGCAAAAAAGACCTGCCACTCCAAAAAATTTGCCATTGCCTTCATCAGAGCCGGGGAGCAGCCAGGGCATCCTGTAAGAACAGCAGCAGGAATACTGGTCTCTGCAAGGGATTGGCAGCTGATGGTGGACCTTGAGAGGCAACTGAAGTTCCCACAGTACATCGCAACCATCACCTTAAGACCTGATGTGCTTCTGGTGTCTGATTATATGAAGTAAGTTACACTTGTAGAATTGACAGTATTGTGGGAAGACTGAAAGAGAAGGAGAAGATTTCACATTGCCACTGAAAGTAGCAGAGAGAGCTTGATGGTGGCTCCGGGTCAATAGGGGCAGAGTGGTTAGTTTGCCATCCAGACACAAGTTTGGGTTGGATCAGCCCATACTGGGTTGTCTAGAGGCTATGATGTTGAAAGACCGGAAACAGATGATGAGTCCAGGAACATCAATGATCAGGTCCAGTCAAGTGGGTTTTATTGTCATTTCAACCATATACAGTGTGTAGAGTACACAGTGAAATTAAACAATGTATCTCCAGGACCTATGGTGCTACATGCAACTGTACAGTACTACATAAAGTGCTCGTGTGCATGCTAGTGAAAAACAGTGCAGGACAAACAAACAGTGCAACAAAACAAACAGTGCAAACAGTACAAACAGTGCAAAAACAATGCAGGTGGTACGAGTTTTGTACAGGTGGTATAAGGTATGATAGTATCAGCAGTATATTAGTATCAATAGTATCAGCAGTATATTAGTATCAATAGTATCAGCAAGCTTTATGTGCACTCATTAGACTTCTAATGTTCAGGTGTGTTCAAATTTGTAGTACAGTTCCCACACTCTCTCATACTGGTAACTGAAAGTTTCAACATGGCACCTCATGGCAAAGAACTCTCTGAGGATCTTAAAAGACGAATTGTTGCACTACATGA
>JAOUQY010145387.1:0-13176 GCA_028566355.1 Doras micropoeus
TCGGTGTCCCGGTCCTCTCTCTTTCCCTCTGTCTTTCGCTGCTTCTCTCACTATCCCCTCCTTCTCTTCCACGCTCAGTTCACTATCCCCGCTGTTCTATATTTACCGCTGTGCTCTTTCCTCGCTACCCTCTCCACTCCTCTCCTCCTCGTCCAACCTCTCCACGCCCGTTGGACGATCTCTTCTCCTTTCTCTCCCTCCTATTTCTGACACGCTGGTGCCGGATTCCAGTGCGGCTCCCCCTGCACCTAATTCCATTGTGCTTCCTCCAAGCAGGTCCACGCTGACTCACGCCCGCCTTTCCGCCGGCCTCCCTCCCGTCAGCAGCCCCGACGCCTACGTCTCTCCGCGCCCTCTGACCTGTTGTCTGCCGGTGCACTCTGCCTGTGTATATATAATATTTACACAGGGTACATTTTAGATACATTGTACATCATCATGTCATATAGCTCAGGTCCATAAAATAGAGTTTTGATGGATTACACCAAATTTGCTGGCATTATATCAAAAAGCAGTTTTAGAATAGTCCTGAGTCCTGTTCCCTGTTCCCTGATCATCTGATAAATTCTTTGCTCCTCATGCCATGTGGGTGTTAAGGGAGGGTTTGTTTTATTGCCCTTGGTGCCAGCTTTGCCCATAGTCTTAATCTAATGTAAACAAAGAGTCACTTTAGCCATGCAACATGCAGTATTTATGGTATGGGGACCAAGTTTTAAATCCTGCACTTAGGGTCTGTTTTGTGTCTTGTGGCCTCACATTCCTGGCTTACCAGGGAAAAGGCAGAGGTCCTCTTTGTCCAAAAGGACATCAGCAGATACAACACATTCCAAAACAGTTGGGACACGGGCATGTACCTCTGTGTTACATCACCTTTCCTTTTAACAACACTCAATAAGCAAAGTTTTAGAATAGTGTCCAGAGTCCCGTTCACTGTTCATCTGAAGTTATTTGGTCCTCGTGCCATGTGGGTGTTAAGGGAGTGTTTGTGTTATTGCCCTTGGTGCCAGCTTTGCCCATAGTCTTAATCTAATGTAAACAAAGAGTCACTTTAGCCATGCAACATGCAGTATTTATGGTATGGGGACCAAATTTTAAATCCTGCACTTTTGTGTCTGGTGGCCTCACATTTACCAGGGAAAAGGCAGAGGTCCTCTTTGCCCAAAAATACATCAGCAGATACAACACATTCCAAAACATTTGGGATAGGGGCATGTTTACCGCTGTGTTACATCACCTTTCCTTTTAACAACACTCAATATGTATTTGTGAACTGAGGACACTAATGTAGGTGGAAATATTTCCCATTTTTGCTTGATGTACAACTTCAGTTCATAATGTGCCACACATTTTCATAGACAAGTCTGGACTGCAGGCAGGCCAGTCTAGTACCCACATTCTTTTACTACGAAGCCATGCTGTTGTAACACATGCAGAATGTGGCTTGGCATTGTCTTGCTGAAATAAGGAGGGACATCCCTGAAAAAGACGTTGCTTAGATGGCAGCATATGTTGCTCCAAATCCTGTATGTACCTTTCAGCATTAATGTTCCTTCACAGATGTGCAAGTTGCCCATGCCTTTGGCCCTAACACACCCCCATACCATGTTGTTGATATATGGCTTTCACTTTGCATGGTAGTGTTTTAACTTGCACTTGTAGATGGTGTGACGAACTGTGTTCACTGTCAATCATTTTCTGAAGTGTTCCTGAGCCTATGTGGTAATATCCGTTACAGAATGATGTCGGTTTTTAATGCAGTGCCACCTGAGGGATCAAAGGTGACAGACATTCAATGTTGGTTTTCGGCCTTTATACCCAATCATGACACTCATCTGTTTCCAATTAACCTGTTCACCTGTGGAATCTTCCAAACAGGTGTTTTTTGAGCATTCCTCAACTATCCCAGTCTTTGTTGCTCCTGTCCCAACTGTTTTGGAACGTGTTGCAGGCATCAAATTCAACATGAGTGAATATTTGCAAAAAACAAAAAACATTAAATATCACATTATGATATAAAATGAACATTAAATATCTTGTCTTTGTAGTGTATTCAATTGAATTTGGGTTGAAAAGGATTTGCAAATAATCGTAATCTGTTTTTATTTATGTTTTACACATAAGGAATAGTAATAAAGCAAATGAAAATAGGGAAAAACAAAGATAAGTAACAAAAAAAAAGCAATAACCAGGACAGAGTTCACTACATAAACGTCAACTTATAGTACCTTCAAAATAAGCAAAACAAAATAACTGTCAAACAGGCAAATTAAGAAGTAACCTTCTGAGTTGGTACAAAATGGCAAATTAAAGGTGGAACATGAGAAGAAGTGGTCTTAACCTGTACCCCCGCATACAATTGTGTCGATACATACTTATCAACTTCTCTAATTATAACGCTCCTAATGTATGTGATAATGCCACAGCCACAGAATGACACGCACAAAAAGAACAGACTTAAGACCAGCAGCAAGATATTTAATTTCTGGCTTTAAATTCATCTGGGGAACCCCCCAACACCCCCCATCCCCAGGAACTCTTATAACATCTATATAATCTCCTTCAACAAAACTCCCCAAAACTAGTTCATGTTTATGGATTGAATGGCACTGGTCATGTAAAGCATCTGCAGAAACTGATATGAGAAAAAGGAACAATTAACAAAACTCTAACACAGAAACATCCATCCAGCTGGTTGTGCCCAAACCCAATACACATCAGGCACAACAATGGTATTATCTCTTAAAGTAAAAAATGGGTGATTAGTATCATTTACCATTACCAAAGTGTCATTTGGTAATGGCTGTAACGGCTCTAATGGCTGAAGACTTATTGTGGTGCACAAGTCAAGTTTTCTGACAGTTACCAGTACAATTTCCCAATTTCAAACCTTTTCCTTTATCTGAGTAAAAACAATCGGGGAAGACAATTGAGCTTTACCGTGTGGCGCTAATGTTAATGTGGTGCCTTTTAAAAAATGTGGAGAAGTGGGAGAAAAAAGATAATCATGTGCATGTCAATGTACCTAGTACACATGGGGTAACTAGTGAAAGTGTAGTAATTTGGACTTTTTCTGTATAGCAAACAAAATTGGGACATAACTATTTTGATAGAATGAGCAATAAAACTGACATAAGACAACCAAACATTATCATTTTTGGAAGAATTGTACAATGAATATTTTCTCAGCGATGTGAGCAAAGATTACAAAGAGTAAATAACATGTCTTTTGGGTCAAACATGAATGAAAGTAAGTGTGTGGTCTATGTGTGGTGTGTCAGCAACAGTCTCTTTAGCTTGTTGTAAAACGAAATTATTCCTATACTTGGATAGCCCTTAATAAATCAGATATTGCCTCCCCATGCGTAATTGAACATGAACCAGTTTTTTGCTGACAATTGATAAAATAGTGTTAATGTTTTTTTCTGCTAATTGAACTGTAATGTGTGTGTGTGTGTGTGTGTGTGTGTGTGTGTGTATAAAAGTCTAGTTTAAAAAGGGCTGTTCCCTTTTCTCTGTATTGGAGGGGTCAGTGGTATGTGTGAGTGGAGCTAGTTGCCTCCCTCTCTCTCTCTCTCTCTCTCTCTCTCTCTCTCTCTCTCTCTCTCTCCATGTGCTGTTAGCAGAGACAGAACACCTGCTCAAAAGAGATATTATTATGGATCATATTATCATACAACATTTAAACTTTGATTTTTACCAGTTACCAGTCTTGTTAAAAATCTATTAAATATCTATATGGTTAGATCTCTTCATGTGTCGTGTTCCAACAGGCTAAAAAATTGAGTAAGTGTTTTGTAAAAATTCTACTTATCCTATTTGTCAGACTAAGATGGGGAAACACAATTTCAGTGTCATCTAATTTATGCCATTCTGTCAAGAGCTGATTTAAATCTTTAATCTTTAAGCTTATCAACTCTAAAGACTGCCAACACACTCGACCATCCATGTCAATATAAGTGCGTTCATTCCAAATATGTGTCCTGACACCCTGCGTTTCTTTTAATAAATCACTTTGCATAAATTCAATGTTGCGATCATGTGTTTAAACCTTCATTTCACTTGCCATAAATTCTATCTATCAATTACTCAAACCCTCATTTTACTCATTCTGTCATACACAGATGAACCAAACACCTTATTATTATACTGACTAACTAAAGTCTATCCCGTTCCAAATTTCCACTAATTTCTACACACTCTTTTCCTCTGAAGATTCACACACATCACTGTCATAATGGATATTATGAGCTGTTTATATTTGACCTGATTTTTAAGTTTGAATCCTAATAATTTGTCTAGAAAAGTGTTTCTCTCTTTTTTGTGTCAATAGCAGCACATTTACTTTGGTATTTTATGACCCATTACACTGACTGTCACTTACTGCTTAAATGCTTTTAGCCTGTCCAAATACTTATGGCAACCTCCAGCCATGATCCTGTCCAAATATTTATGGTCACACAAATAAGCATAAATGCAGGTTAGTTAACACTTAGAACAGAATAAATAAAAGGCTTTAGAAAAAAAGGAAGAAATTTAGAGAGTATTTTTTGGATGCAATTTAATTACACTACTTAAAATCTTTACAATACAGTGCGATTCAATTGCCCATACAGGAGATGAAGGAAGGAAAATTTTTCCATCATATTTTTGTCTCCAGATTTAAAAAAAAAATATTACTCCTTTTTTGTAAAGATTTTTATATTTTATTTCTGTACATTTTTCTCTTTACAAAAACCCAGTCAACAATTAAAATATGTCCCCAATATTCTGCAAACCCCCTGAAAGCCTAGTCAGAATCTCCACAAAAGCAGATTTTTTTTAAATAGGTATCTGCCTTACCTCTTTAGTGGTGCACACTGTGGAATTCGGACCAATATCACAGAAGAATCACAGTTTGGGTCCGTTTATAATTCCCCGTGGTACAGGCCATGAATTATGTTGCTCCCAAGACATTTATTAATCCAAAATAATCCAGCACCTTTTAAAATAAATTCTCTGACATTGGGTTTTTTAATAAAGATAAAAAGGCTCCAGGCTTTATTACAGGTTATGGCTTCAGAGCATAAACCTGGGCATTGATCTAGATTCAAATGCAAATGCAAAATACACTGTCTAATACTTTTCATTTTATACACTTGACCAGGGGTGATGGGAGATCACCCCTCCCTTTTTCAAATCACACAGACCTGCTTGTCCACCATTATTTTCAATGGCCTGCCCATTCCAACATTGCCTGCGCACAGTTATGTCAGTTATAATTGAATCTGTTTTATTTTTTTTTAAGTTACCTTTCTGCTAGATGGCAGCAAATGCCTCTTCTTAAAGTTAAATAAAACTATTCAATCATTCTAATTTATGACTAATTCATTAATTATTATAATTAATACCGTCAACATCTTAACAAGTCAATATACGAATGTAAGGCAAATTAATATTTAATATATAGTATAATCCCACACTTTCAGAGATAAAGGTATCAAACTGTGGTGGTACCATCAAGAATGCATAAATTAGATTTTTGTTTTTACATTTATATTCTGTATGCATCACATATGTCTCCCTTGTGCCAAGCACTGCACACTGCGGCTCTCAGCATCCAGGACCTGTCAGCACTACAGCACCAACTTCTGCATTCTTTATATTCATTTACATTGCCATGTGTTTCCTTGTTTTGATTCACATCATGGCTTCTCCCTGTCTCATCATTGGTTTCTTTTAATTTTCATGCTCACCTTCACAACAGAGTTTGCCCTGGTGAATTGTCTGCGTATTTATACCCTTGTGTTTCTTTGTTTTGTTCTAGGGAGCAGTAATAGCATTTGGGTGCTTACCTTTTCTGCCACTCATGGCTCTGTCTCCCATTGCCAGATCCATGCCTGATCATGCACCCGCTGCCATATACCTCCAATGCCCGACTCAGGCCAGGGAGCTTGTGTACAGCACAGGGTGCTCCTCTCCCTCCACCACTTGGGACCAAACAGCCACCAGCCCTCTGTCCAATGCATCCATCTGCAGCAAAAAGGGGATAGAGAAGTCAGGAGAGTGCACAAAGCTCTGCTTTTACCTGGCTGAAAGCCTGTTGGCACTGCTCCATCCACTGGACCATATCTGATTCCCTCTTTTTAGTGAGGTCAGTCAAAGGGCTGTGACACTCAAATAATTCATTATGAACCCACAACAATAGCCCGCCAGCCCCAAGCACTGTCTCACCTCCTTTTTGGTCCTGGGCCACGGACAGGCTGTTCCACCTGTCCAATTCTGTACTTCTTCAGGTTGGCTGTGAGCCCCGCACACCTCAGCAATCTCATAGTCTGGTCGGCTCCATTATATAAAAAATGAAACAGCTCTCTCTTCACAGACACAGACAAATAGGACTGATTCTGTCCTTGTCATGTCTGTCACTGCCAGAGGGTGCCAAAAGCCTCCTGGGAGCAAACTACAGACTAGGGCTCCAACTCCCAGGAGGTACTCCCAACAAGGTGCACCTGGCGGTGGCCATCTTTGATTGCGCCAAAGCCCATGCTGGGGAAGCATTTAAGCCATTTTTTGAGCTTCCCCAGCATGGATCAACACTTGTGTTTTCAGTGACTCTTGCATCTGCTCAGGCTCAAGCTAAGTTTCTTGCTAAAAGACTTTGTATATACATTTCCTGTTTGTGTTTTGCCTGCCTAAGTTCTAGCATTTTGTTCATTTTTTGTTTCACTGTTCCACACTAGTTCATTGTACATAGTCACAGTCACTCTAGCTAATCAAGTGCAGTTTGGTTTTGGTTGCGTTTGAACTTTGAACTTGCTGTGAAATAAACTGCACTTTGCTCCTGTTTGTGTGGGATCATTACAGGTTGATCCACTGCACTATGGAGCCAGCAGACATTTCTAGGCTGCAGCAGGCCCTTATACACAGCACGCAGCAACTGGAGGAGGTGCGCACTACCATGCGGCACTGGAAGGCAACCCGGCAGGCTGTTCCCACACCAGCTCCCTGCTTTGCCGGTGCTTTGCCAGAGCAGTATGGTGACAACTCCAATGGGTGCAAAGGGTTTCTCCTCCAGTGTGACCTGTTTTTCACTTTTCATGAGGGGCTCACAGACCAACAGAAGATCACCCATGTCATAGGCCTGTTCAGTGGCAAGGCCCTTCAGTGGGCAACATTTGTGCTATTATTGTAGAGGGAGTGGCCATGCCATATGATGCTGCCCTCAAAGGCCTTCAGCTACTCCAAGCGCCAGGGCTGGTCTTTCTAACCACGCCCCGGTGCGCACAGTGAGGAGAAAAACCTCTCCTAAACCAAATGAATTTATTATGCCAGTTCAGATTGTCTCTCAGGACAATGTACTCTCCTTTTCAGCTCTCCTCAACTCAGGAGCTGCTGCCTCCTTCATGGACTGGGCCACCGTGAAGACCCCCGACATCCCAGTGCGAAAAGTAGAGGTCCCATTCAGGATTAAGGCGATGGACGGCGCTCCCATCGGCGGCGGCATGGTCAGCCTCCAAACCTGTCATTTTGTGGAGAGAAGTTGCTCAAATGGTCCTCGTTCTGCCATGCCAACTGCCTCAGGCCCATTGTTTACCACTCGGGTGGAAAGTCCTGAGACTTTAAGACTTTGTCCACGTTAAGGTTCCCAGGGAATACCATGACTTAATGGAGGTGTTCGATAAGCCAAAGGGCCAAAGGTTTCAGCACCACATCAGGTCACTACGAATACCTAGTTATGCCGTACGGACTGTCCTCGGCTCCTAGCATATTCCAACATTTCATTAGCGAGGTACTGAGGGATCTGCTGGGGAAATGCATAATGGCCTATATTGATGACATTCTAATTTTCTCCCCATATCTGGCCACCCACGTCATTCATGTTCATCAGGTCCTGTCCCAACTGCTGCAGCATCAACTCTATATCAAGCGTGAAAAGTGCCAATTCCATCAGCCCAAGGTCACGTTCCTGGGGTACCACATCGGGCCTGAAGGGGTAGTCATGAAACTCCAGCTGGAAGCACACCAACACTGTGAAGGAGCTGCGAAGCTTCCTGGGCTTCTCCAATTTCTACAGGAGGTTCATATGTAACTTCAGCCTCCAAGCAGCTCCTCTCACTAACCTCTTAAAAAAAGGGCCCAAGAGCCTCAGGTGCAACCCTGAGGCCGACCAGGCTTTCCATCAGCTTAAGAAGGCCTTCATCTTGGCCCCCATCCTGCATCAGCCTGACCCCGATCTGCCATTCATAGTCGAGGTTGCTGCTTCTAGCCAAGGAGCCAGAGCCATCCTCTGGCACTGGCTGGAAGGGGCCAAACACTCCATCATGATATTTACAGATCATAAGAACCTTGAATATATCAAAGCAGCTAAGAGATTGAATTCATGCCAAGCCAGGTGGGTCATATTTTTTGCCAGGTTTAATGTTGTGCTTTGTTACAGACCAGGATCCAAGAATGGGAAGGCTGATGAAGTCCCATCCACGAGCCCGAGACAGAGTCCACTGAGCCAGAGCCCATTGTCCCGGAATCCAAGTTCCTCCAGGCCATCGTGTGGGAACTCGACCAGCAGATTCAGCAGCAGCAGCCAGCCAGAGGTTGTGTGCCATGTCTTCCCAGCAGGCTGTTTGTCCCTGCTGCCCTTTGCAGTCCACTCATCACCTGGGCCCACACCTCTCCCGGCGTGGGACATTCAGGAACTCGGCACACAGGAGAACTCTTACAGGTGAAGTACTGGTGGCCCCACATGAATCAGGATGTTCAGAAGTTTGTCTCCTCTTGCTCTGTCTGCGCCCTGTTTGTTCCCTTACCAGGCCTGCTCACTGCCATGGAAATGGCCAAAACCCTCTTCCAAGAAGTCTTCAGGTATTATGGCCTACCTGAAGAAATAGTCAGTGACAGAGGCCCGCAGTTTATCTCCCATGTTTTGATGGCCTTTTTGGAAAGGCTTGGTATTACTGTGAGTCTTACTTCTGGTTTTCATCCTCAGGCCAGGCAGAGTGAGTGAACCAGGAACTGAAGTTTCTCTGGCTCTAGTGCCAGCATCGGCCTCAAGAGTGGTCCTGCTATCTCCCCTGGACAAAGTATGCATAAAACTCCATCAGGCACTCTGCCATGGGGCTCACTCCATTTGAGGTCACTCTGGGCCACCAGCCGCCTCTCTACCCATGGAACGCCAACCCCTTGGACAACCACACAGTTGACTCATGATTCAGAAGGAGTGAGTGGGTCTGTCTAAAGCTATCACACAGGTGAAGAAGGCAGCGGACAAGAAACGTTGTACCACACCAGTCTACCAGCCAGGGGACCGGGTCTGGGTGTTGACCAAGGCATTCGGCAACCCCATTGGAGTCAAGAAACTCAGCCCCAGGTACATTGGCCCCTTTCCCATAGTCAAATGTATTAACGACAGGGTCTTACAGGGTCCAGATGCCACACCACAGCTGCATTAACCCCACATTCCATGTGAGTTCTCTCAAGCCAGCCCAGGCCGGACCCCTGGATCAGGAGGGCGAGACCAGTCCCAGCAGTGAGGACCAGCCCAGGACAGGTAGTGACATCTACCCCATCAAGATCAAGGAGATCTTGGACTCCAGAAAACGCCAAGGATCCATGCAGTATCTGGTGTCTTGGGAAGGGTACGGTCCCAAGGAGAACTCGTGGATTCCCGCCAAGGACATTCTCGATCTGCTCCTGGTGCAGGACTTCCATGTCAGGTATCCCACAAGACAGCTCCACGTAAGCCCGGGAGACCTAAGAAAAGAGTAAGGGTTCCCAGAGTTAGCCCCTTGGAGGGGGGCTCTGTCATGTCTGCCACCACCAGAGACTCTGCTCAAGCTGAGTTTCTTGCTAAAAGACTTTGTATATAAATTTCCTGTTTGAGTTTTGCCTGCCTAAGTTCTAGCATTTTGTTCATTTCTTGTTTCACTGTTCCCCACTAGCTCATTGTACATAGTCACTCTAGCTTTTCACATGCAGTTTGGTTTTGGTTGCGTTTGTGTTTGTCTTTGGTCTTGCTGCAAAATAAAATGTAAACTGTTCTTGGCTCCTGTTTGTGTGGGATCATTACAGTCCTTAAATAACCTCTTCTTGTTTAACTTTAAGCTCTTGTTTAACCTCTTCTTAAAGTTAAACAAAATTCTTCAATCATTCTAATTTATGACTAATTAATTAATTATAATTAATACTGTCAACATCTTAACAAGTCAGTATACAAATGTAAGGCAAATTAATATTTAACATATAGTATAATCCCACACTTCTTCGGGTTGACTGTGAGCCCCGTACACCTCAGCAATTCCAGAATGGCCAGGAAATGTTGAATGTGCCACGGCCAATCGTTACTGAAAATGATGATGAGACAATACCCTATCCATTAAATGCTGAAATGTAGTGTGAGCCCCAAACAACCTGAAAGGAAGTGTCACAAATTGGTGTAAACCAAACAATTGGAGAGTGCAGTTTTTTTCACGGTACATGGGAGTCAAGGGGATCTGCCAATATCCCTTTATTAAGTCCAATGTCGAATAAAAGTGAGCTACGCCTAACCAGTCGAGCAGTTTGTCAATGCCCGGCATGGGATAAGCATCAAATTTAGACACTACATGACCTTACCTTCCACACAAAAACAGCCCGATCCATCTAATTTGGAAACCAAAACAATGGGACTGCACCACTCCCTGTGGATCTCCTTAATTACTCCTATATCGAACATGGCCATCGGTTCCTCCCTGACCACCTGTTTTTTATGTTCAGGGAGATGATAAGGGCAACTACAAACAAATACCCCTGGGGGTGTCTCGATGTGGTACTCTACAAGGTCAGTACACCCAAGCAGAGCTGAGAAATTATTTTGCCAATTTAAAATTTGGTTCTGGTCCCAGCTTATCCCTCCTATTCATGTGCCTGAAGCAAATTCTCCTGTTAGTGGACCCAATGTGTGGAGTTTTATTCTCAGATCAAGAACATATAGAATTTTGTTTTTATTGTTAGAAGGTCCCTGCTCCCAATTTTCCCTCACAACATCTAGAATGCCACAAGGGCTAAGGCCATAGAGCACCGCAAATGGGGAAAACCCTGTGGAGGCTTGCAGGACCTCTCAGACTGTGAATAACAGGGGCTTGAGCCACTTGTCCCAATTTTTAGCATCCTCATGAACAAACTTATGAAACATGCTCTTGAAGAAACTTATGAAACATGCTCTATTAAATTGCTTGACCAGCCCATCCTTTTGCCAGTGATAAACACTGGTACATGTTCATACAGTTTGTGAAGTATGTGTGACATAAATGTTGTGCTCTGATCCATCAGGATATCCTTTGGTATCACACTGAAGAGTACCACTGCAACACTGGATGCTAAGATGTTGTGTAGTGGTACTGCTTCTGGGTATCACGTTGCATAGTCCCTGAGGACTAGCACAAAGCAGTACCCTCATGTTGACAGTTATAGTGGGTTGATGGAGTTGATTTTGATTATTTCAAACATGACCTTGATTAATGGAAGATGGCACAGCAGCACTTTTGGGGTGGCTGGTGGATTCAAAAGCTAACATTTGTGATATGTCGCACACCACTTGTGAACATGAGAACAAAAAGTATTTTGTCCTGTCCAAAATATCCCACCATAGGATTATGATATACCACTGCGAGAAGGGCCTGGAAGCAACATTTGTGGTCTTCTCATAGTGTTCAGAGATGGTGTCTGTTTGGGCCTGCCGCATGGCCACAAGAGACCAGATGAGGCTGCCCAGTGGTGTGGATTCCATGTTGGCATAGTTGGCCCCTGCTGCCATGGCACTGGGACCAGGGTAAAGGGGAGTGAGCAAGAGAGAGAAAAAATGGTGGGGGATCCCTTGGCGACGAATTGGTCCAGCACCACCTGCTCGATGACCCCCAAAGTTGCAGTCGCAAAGACAAAGGGCCGGCCAGCTGCTCTGTAGCCCAGGGAATGGAAGTGCCTTCTTCTGGGGACCAGCCGGACCATTTCCAGATCCATGCCTGATCACACACCCACTGCCACAATCTCATTATGGTTTTCCTTTTTTTGATCTTTGCCTCACTTTGTTCACATTGCTTGTAAATCACCTGAATCATGAGGCAATCAAAGGGGAAACTTGGATGCAAAGAAGAGACACAGGCTCCAGCCATATGCATGCCATTGACTGACAAGGTGGCCTCCAACACCATGGTCATGCTAGTGGAAGACAGGGTAGCCTTCAATGCCATGATCTCACCATGCTCATGCCAGAGGCCAACAGGGTGGCCTCCAGTACCATGCTCATACCAGAGGCCCACAGGGCAGCCTCTGGTATCATGCTTCTTGGGCCCAAGTCAAGCTGAAACCAGTGCCTGAGAATGCAGTATACACTCAGTCTGCCCTTACCTTTCATTAGTAAGCCGTCATTGTCTTGTTTGCTTTCCTGGTTTCTGGCTTGCCTTGTTCATGTTTTTGTTAATTGCCTGAACCTTGTCTTTCTCTCATGTATTTCCCCTTCATGCTGACTTCTGCATGCTATGGCTCTCAGTGCCTTGCAGCTGTCACTGGCACCAGTTTTCACATTCTTTATATTTGTTTACATTGCTATTTTTTTTAATTCCCATCATGTCTCCTCCTCAGATGTCATTGTTTGCCTCCATTAGGTGTCATGATCACCTGTTTGAATTTGTTTGTTGAATAGGGTGTGAAATATATGCTCAGTGTGCTTGTCATTACTAAGACTTCTCATTGTCTTGTTTCCTTTCCTTTTTTCCTTGATGTCTTTCTGCTTTTCTTATTTTTGATCTTTGCCTCTCCTTGTTCACATTGTTTGTAAATCGCTTGACCTTGTTTTGCATATCATTGTGAATTTGTTCCCTGTGTTTATAATAAATTTTGTTCACCTGCAAATGCATCTGCACCTGACAGTATACATCTTTTACCAAGGAACAGGTAGTTGGTGTACCTTTGATTAGGTTTAGAGTAGGGCTTTTCTGGTTACATTATGTAGCTTAAATTACTTATTACTTGTTGCATTAAATATAATTTATTCATTCATTATTTCATCAATACAGCCTCAAACAATGTGAGCAGTGTAAAGTTCCCCTTCCCAACTTTTAAATTAGCTTATAGCACTATACATGTTATGAATTGGTGTGGACACAGGAGGCTGGAGACGCTGATGCAGAACAGACAGGCAGTTTATTAATTGAAATGCAGTGGGGGTGA
>JAOUQY010145545.1:0-13087 GCA_028566355.1 Doras micropoeus
GGCCCTACACCATACTAATAAATTATTGTGGTCTAAAATGACAGGTGTTTCAATTTCATTGTCTAACCCCTGTATATTTAAAAAAACAATAACAAAAGTTGTGCCTAAAAACAACAGGGTGTCTAAGACTGTTGCACAGTACTGTATATATGTGATATTCTTAGAGACATTACTTCTATGGAAATCAAATGACAAGATCAGGATCATAGGTTACTTCAAGCTTCATAACTGTAGCTTTCAGGTAGATTTTGTACCAAGCATTAATACTGGAGTGTGATCAGTGCCCAAGCTGGGTGTCAGTTTACCAAGCAAGCAGATGTGACAGTGATTCTGAGTGTGCACATAAAAGCAAATTGGTTTAGGAGCAAAATAAATGTAGCCTCTGGACATGTATTTTATGATGGCAAAATACATTTGCATGAGAAAAGCAATCCTAAATCGAAACTAAAACAACTGTGCAGTGGACGTTTTGTTTTATAAGATACCATATGAAATAGCAGGATGTTTTGCTTTGGGTTATCTGGTGCATTTTAAACCCGCAGTGTCCATATTGTTGGCACTAGACTGCTCGATACTCTAAGCTGCTATTAAGGGGCCTCGGTCGAGAGAATTCCTGTTGTTCTTCGGGAGCTTTTTCGCAGAATTCCTGAGGAAAGGCGTTTGGGGGAAGGGAGCGAATGGGAAAAGCTCCGCCTCGTCTGAGCAGCGGAACCTCGTGAGGAGATTGCAGGAAAATCTGGTGCGTTTTCCTCCAAGGAGAGGGAATATCTATAATAGAAGAACACCGAGTTCACGGATTGCAAGACATCGTTGGGATAAACTGTACGGCGGAAGCGATGCGGGAACAGCTGAGGAAGTAAGTGCGGAACAGCAGCTCGTGCCGTCGGGAAATGTCGATTCATATCCCGCGAAGGACACTGAAGGAGTTGTAAGATTTCGGTAGCTACGCTAGCGGGTGCAGTGAGTGTAGCCTGACAGTTTCCGTCCATTTTTACAGTCCAGCAGGTGCCTCTGCTCTCTTCGACTTCATATTCAGACACATCTTCACTACATTCCTGCTTTTCCGCTCGCTTTTTCTTCTGCGATCATCCTTCACCAGACTGGCGCAGTGCTTCTTGCAGATGTCAAATAAAAGCTTTAGACACAGGAGTCACTTAGCTGCTTGGTTCTGGTGCCTGGTGTTTGTACTGTACGTCTCATGTTGATTAAAGCTGTGTTTTTGCTGAGCAGGGCCTGCGTGTTCTGCCGGCACTTTAAAGCAGCGGCATTTGCTGAGGCTTTTTGCTAAGTTTTGTAATAATCGTGTCTACATTAAATATGTGCTGTACCGTATTCAAAGCTCAAGTTTAAAAATTTACGTATTTATTATTATCGCCATCAGTGCTGCTGTACAGTAATAATATCTATGTGCAAGGCCATACATCATGACAACACCTTCCGCCTGTGCGAGGGGAATGTTAGGGTCGGATGGGTGCTGTGTTTGGTACAAGGCCATATTTACAGTTCTCAGAGCCCGTGGAGATGTCCTTTCGTTTAAAATGTACTTTTAAGCCAAACTCCACCTGGGAGTGTTTATCTTTACGTGCTTAGCGATTGCGGTGCTAATCTCTCGGTCGTGTATTGACTTACTTCCAGTTGGAAGTTAAGAGGTTGCTGCACTGGCACCACGGGGGAAATCGCTAGTGTAGTCACACCAGTGCGGTTCATTGGAGGAAAAAACATCAGCAGTCACAAACCTAAGGGACGATACATTTCATTTTCCACCGATGTCATATGGAGCCAACACAGAAGTGCAGACAGCAGTTAGACTCCAGACGTTCCAGAACGCAGCGCAGCTGTATGACGCAGTTGCACTGTACGGCAGAGATTCCAAACAGCTGGATGACGAGCTCCCAGATGATGAAGGCGATGGGTTCGATGAGATTAGGAAGGGTTCACCATTATCAACATTTAGTTGAAATAGGAAAGTGAAAACAGAGCACCAGAGTTAACACGGAGTTCTTTCTACAAAATAAATCTTAGATATCAGTGAAGAGCACGTGTATGTTCTAAACATTCTAACATGCAATATTTTCTTTGCTTGAATTAAGTCTTTGTTCCCTGCATTTGAAAACTCTAGGTTGGCCATTTTCAGCAGTTTTGTTAAAGACAGCATGTAACAGCATGGTCAGGAGGGGGTACGTTATTTTCATATCACAGCATGGCATGAACAGTAGTTCTAGGAAACATTTACATAACCTTCTTACCTGTAATTGTAAATTTTACAATGTACACTGAAGTACCAGAAAAACTGGTATAACAGATAACACTTGCTAGGTCCTGCATGGAATCTTGGAGGAAACGTTGCACAGTCCTCACGATGATGTTTGTTGAGGCCCCAGTGCTGAATTCCGATTTTACTTGACGCAGTGTTGCACGCCTATCACGTGATACGATTCTTGATAGTCTACGCTGGTCACGTTCACCCAGAGTCTTTTTACGCCCACACTGCCATCATAAGTTTGAGGTTTTGCCGGAATTCTTGTAGTCATGGTACACCCTTGCAATGCTCATACGTGAAAACCCAAGCTTCTGCCTCCTAAATGCTATGACCCATCTAACTATTAAACCATGTTGAAAATCACAAAGTGATCAGCGACGTGGCACTGTATTTTGCATAGGCTCCAGTACCATTTTTTTTTGGTTCTTCAGTGTGTTTCCTATATTCATGCCTGGACAAAGCTTGTAATATGATATCCGCATCTTGCATCCTCATTAAAGTCTTTGTTCGTGTGTCGCACAAGCTTATGGAGACATTGTAAAGTGTTTACTTCACTTTACTTTCTTACCCTCAGAGCTGCTTAATCAGAATGTGTCATGTGTCTGTGGATGAGTGCTAACATTAGCTAGGTTCTAACTTTTGCCTTAAGGTCCAGTTCAGCTAACTTTAGCTAGCCAATAACCTGATGCGGTGATGCTGTATTGAGGTTATTGAGGTGCTGTATTGTAGTAGCCACTTGAGGTCAGTCTGCTGGTAAGAAAGATGGCTTACTTTTCGACCAATCATGAAAGAGGGTATGCACGTGACATCATCGGTGGAAGTCACAGCAGTTGCACCCAGTGAGTGGCAGAAAGGCTAACTCTGAGCAGCAGCGTTAGCATTCAGCCTGAATGCCGCAAAAACAGCTGTAGTGACTGTTAGATGTAACTGATGAGTCAGAATGCTTTCCCCTCCGTCATGTTGCTTGCTGTAGCCCGATGCACTACTTTTCGTACATTTCACCTTTTATAGGTTCAGATTGTAACACTGGTTTTAATGACCAGTGCTGTTGTGATGCATAATATTATACTTGTCTTTGCATTTCTGCTGTATTCGGTTTCAGTTGACAGTGGTATCCTATGTGCAGAGGCCAGAGGATGTTTGTATTGAGTCGAATCGAGTCTGTGGGTGAGACTTGTGCAAGTGTTGCTTTGAACAAGTGGGTCATTTTCCTTACATCAGTTGAATAAGCCTTTTTGATCCTGACAGCATTTTTAACAGCAGTGTGTGTGTTTGTGTGTGTGTTGCATAGTCTGCCTCCTCTGTGAGGAGTTTGCTTCTCTGGTCGATTGCTTCGGCTCGCATCCATGAAATCTTGTATATTGCACATTGAGTATGTGTAAAACTTCAGCATAAAACTGGAGCAGTAGGGGCAACACTGTTTCCTACTCCCCAACTTCCACACTAGTGACCCAGTTTACTCTCAGATGATTCTGGGGTTTACAGTGCATGATGGGTAAAGTAGTTTCATTCAGATTAGCTCATTTCTGCTCTATAGATCTTCTAGCTCTTCTCTCCTAGATCTCCTTAATCTACTCAATTAATATCACCAGCACAAATGCCATCATCTACCATACACCACAGTGAAATGTCAGGACAGTATAACTCTGTGAAAAAATAGATACCGCCCAAGCCTGGTGATGTTTTGGTTAGGCTGCAGTTTTTGAGACAGAGAGAGTGAGAGATGCTGGTAAGGGAATGAATGTTTATCACAACTGTACATAAGTGAGAACAGGTACTAACTTGTCGGCCGCACATTCACAGCACCATTTTCCAACACCATTTTCCACAAGAAAATATAGCTCCCTGCAGTCTTAATGAAATGTCTCTGGCATTCTTTGGCCAAAATACCACATGGAACAACACAATGTCTTTTCACCCTGTCTATAAGAGCTCTTTCCAAACACTCAGTTTCAGTGCCTGTTGCTTTAAATGACAATGAGCCGCTGCTCGTCCTGCCCTCCCCCCTCCATGGGGTGTGTCTGTAGGCATGTTACACAGATGCCACAGTGGCCGATGGGAATGAGGTTGCCATTTAGACCAACGTTGGCATTGAGGTTGGCATTTAGACCACTTTTTTCTGGATAAAAAGGGCTATAATGTTTACGATATTAATGAGTCAGTTTTATATTCAAGAGTTTATTATCTATCTGGAGAACAAACATAAGTTTTGTCTCTTATTACTTTAAGTCTTGATAGTAAGGCTGTAATTGCTGTTAGACACTCGATGAGTGTGTTCAGGCTTATTGAAAGAACTGAATTACTCTTATAAGTAATTGTAAAAACTCGAAGTAAAAACAAAGTTTCAGCACGCACAAACAGGTTTTTGCCAAATGGTTTTTGCGACGTTGGTATCAAAAATAAAGTTTATCCACCTAGGTGCTCTGTCCTCTGAGGCTGGGAGCCGATGTAGTTATTTTTGTTGGTCTGTACAGCCAACAGCAGTGCTTATACCCTACATTTTCCTTACCTTCGACTTAATGCTGGGCCATTTGCGACTTGTGACAAATAACAAAAAACAACACCTTTACAAACCATGGGCGGAGATACTCGCACAGAAGTTGATGGTCAGCCATTTTGCATGTGATGTAACACACTATACAGATTCTAAACAGAGAGTTTTCCGAAATAGGCAGCATATAAAGAACTGACCGGATTTTCATGTTTCAAGGTTTGTGTGTTGGTAGGCACTCCAGAGACCTAACTGCATGTGCACAAAACCTGAAAAAAAGAATATTTATTTATTTAATTTTACAAGGAATGCTATTTTCATGCATTTATTTACTCCCCCACGCTTGCTGTCAAATGTAGTTCACTTGTGGAGAGGATTAAAAATGGCAACATCACACAGGTGAAGTTTTTAAACACAATTATCATAGCAAAAAAATACTTGCAATACTTGCAAAACAAATCAGATTAATGTTTTGGATAACGTATAACCACACCTCAGTCCCACTGCCTCCCGGGTTCAAGGTTAGACGTTGAGTTGTCCCCACTGAGGCTTGTGCGTGTTTTGAAATTGGAACTGTAATGAAGTCTCTAGACATGGATCCCTGGTGTTGCATCCCTTCAGCAAAATATTGGCAAAAAACAGTCAGGTCCATAAGTATTTGGACAGCCATGTATTAAATTTTTCGTGATTTTGCCTGTGTACACCACCACAGCGGATTTGAAGCAGTCGAGAAGTGATTGAAGCGCAGACTTGCAGCTTTAATTCAAGGGTTTCAACAAAACTATTGCTTAACTTAACTCTTCAGGAATTTTTTCATTCCACATAAGGAGACCTCTCATGAGCAGCTAACAAATGCAAATTTACCACCTGGAATCTAATCTAGACCTTTGTTCTGCTTAATTTGTTATGAAATAATGAGGAACCAGGCCACACCGGCCCATGAAGCTGCTTATCAGGCAGTTGTCCAATTACTTTTGAGGCTGTAAAAATGGAAGGACTGTGTGAAAAATGGCTGCAATTCCTAAATGCTTAATTTTTCTTAATGGTTATTTTTGTTCAACACCTATAAATTAAAGCTGATTCTCTACACTTCATTTCAAATCCGTTGTAGTGGTGTACAGAGGCAAAATCACAAAAAAGGGCGCCGCTGTCCAAATACTTATGGACCGGACTGTGCGTCTTGCTGTCCCAAAATGTAAGCACTGCATAGCAATGACTGCTCACTAAAATCAAAGGGCACACGTGTACCAAAATATATTTATGGTCTAAATGTTTCATTTTACAAAAAACTAAATGAACTATGAGATCATTCTTGTTTCTGCCCGACAGCTGATTTTCATTGATGCCTTGTTTTTATTTGATTTGTTATGTCCCCAATACTTAGCCACATTATGCTGGGAGTTCCGGCAGGCTGTAAACAAGACAGGGAAAGGTCAGATTTCATTTGCTGATAGAAAACTTTGTTTCTTTGAAAGATGACCTGCAGCTTATATAGATTTTTGGTGCTATGTCTTCATACTAAAACAAATTTTTGCACAAAAGTCAGACATCTAGGTTTGTTATTGATTTGATATTGGCATGATATTGGCCTATAGGCAGACAGCAGACTGCGGTTGAAGTTTTTTAATCAGTTTGATAACTGCTATTTAAAGAATTTAAGTGGATAGTGCTAAAGGAGGATTTGATTCCTTTTAATTGAGGTTTGACACGTTCTGGTAGTATTAGTGTGAGGAAATGTGTAGGAAGGGATCTAGTACACATTCCCTCTCTTAGGTCAGTTATGATCACTACTATATTTTAGAACGTGAAATGAGATATTTCAGCTTTTATTCCTTTCATCACATTGAGTCAGGTTTGTAGGCCTCCTTGCTCCTCGCACATACTTTTTCAGTTTTGCCCATCAATATTTTATCAGATTGAGGTCAGGGTGTTGGGATGGCTACTCCATTACCTTTGCTTTGTTGTCCTTAAGCCATTTTGCCACAACATTAGAAGTACTTTTGGCATCATTATCCATTTGGAAAACCCATTTGCACTCAAGCTTTAACTTTCCTGGCTGATGTCTCGAGATGCTGCTTCAATATCTCCACATCATTTTCCTTCCTTATAATTCCATCTATTTTATGAAGTGCACCAGTCCCTCCTGCAGCAAAGCACACCCACAACATGATGCTGCCACCCCCATGCTTCAGTTCTTTGGCTTGCAAGCCTCCCACTTTTTCCTCCATACATAACGATGGTCATTATGGCCCATTTCTGTTTTATCAGACCAGTTTCTTGGCTCTTAACATAAACGAGGCATAGGGATGGAGGGGATAAATGAGTTTAATGACTTCACCCTAAAACTTTAAGTTGACCTTAAAGAGCAAATTAGTGAAATTACTTCAAACACCAACTGAAGACCCACCTTGAATGAGCACTAGCTCAAAGCTTTTACTGCACTTACAGCAGTTATTGTATTGGCTATGTCTTGTTCTTCACTGGTTTTGTGTAGTTTAGGCATGCTTGGGGTTTGGGACTTGTTTTACTTGTAGTTTTTATTAGGTAGTATACAGCTATGATAGTGCTAGCAGTATCATAGCTCAAAGTAGCTTGAATTCAGGTCTACCAGCACTAGCTTTGGATATTCCAAGTTAACGGCTAAGCTGCTAAGTCTAAGTAAGTCGCTCTGGATAAGAGTATCTGCTAAATGCCATAACTGTAAATGTAAACGTACTGATGTGGTTATCATTGTTTTCTCTGTCTGACTTGAAATTAATATCAATGGAAAAAAATGAATTTGTTGTCACTACATACTGTGCATTTGTTAATCTTCTGTTAGGTTGGCTCACATTGTAGGCTGATCTAGCAGCACTCTCCTTCCATGAAAATTGGAATATTCCCAGTTTGCCCTTCTAACTTCTGAGTGGACTGTTTTAACTTGTGTATGTAATCATTATACCAGGTGATCTCGGTATCAGGTCCAACGTTGACATCATTCACTCATGTTGGATGTCAGACGGACAGGGCCGAGCCACTTTCAGATCCAGATTCCAGTCAGCATCTTGTGCTGGATCATGAACCTGCTGTAACACAACACAACATGAGACACACAGCCGACTGAGATTCCATTCCACATCTTACCATGAACCCGTGGCAACTGAGTGAGCAGATAACATTAGCTGTTGTTTGTTTGGTGACATTTTAGTTGGGAAGTGCTGAGAAGATTCATTTCCCTTCAGATTTGCACTTTATTTTAAATATTTAATTTTAAATCCTTTTAAATATTTAATTTTAAATTTAACACAGTTGATGCTGCTGCAGTTACCCTAATACTTGACCTGTTTAGACGATGCAGCCAAGCTTGTTGTTGTTTAAGCTACTAGAAAGGTTTTTGAAATTTGAAATGTTTATTTCAGTTTTGCATTTCGGATATTTCATTTGAATGAAAACATTACAGCTGTTGCTGCATGTGTGTATGCGAAGCATAAGATAAATCAATTCCTTTGGAATGCCTTTAATTTCAGTGCATCTGTGTACATTTTTGGCTGTTCTAATAAGAAGTGGTGTGTGGTCTGTTTCAGCCTCATGACGTAACCTTTAACACAATGCCAACAATAATAATGATTAATGTTAAAGTAAAAAGAGCTCTTGTACAGGAATCGGTGTCGATATCGGCAGTTGTGGATCGGCCCGTGACGAATTCTGATTTTGAAATAATTTCCAGCAGTATACAAAATATTTTTTCAACTGTGGGTAGAGCCTTACCATGCATAGCCTGTTACCAGTACACCAGAAAAGTGCTTTTTTGTAAACCGACTTTAATTCTAAGGAAATTCCTTGTGCATTGCTATTGCAGCGCATAATGGAAGAAAGATTTAGAAAAGTCTTGGGGTTTTGTGTGGATGCCACACAGCCATAGGTGTCAGACACAGAAGACTGGAGTGGGTGCAAATGCGGATCAGCTTTTAAAACAAACCTGGCAGACAAACCCAAAACAGAGTGCAAAAATTCCAAAACACAGGCAAGGGTCAAAGACCTGCTAATAAAGGAGGTAACCATAAAGCATTATGAGACCCAGGTGTGTGTATTCAGTAGCTAGGTGAACTTGAATGCGGAAGCTGGGAGATGGAGTTCTTGTCACCATGTTTGTAGTTGGTGATAGATTCTGGGTAACCGTGGTGTCGAATCCTGCGGTGAATACAGACCTGACAGTAGGAGTGGTGATTTCACAAATTTCTTTTAATCTTTAATGTCTGTAACGACAGGAATGTGGCGATTAGCTTTTTCAAGCTCCGACTCAGAAAGAGCTGATTTCCTCGGCTATGTTTAGCCCGGTGTGTGACTGGAAAAGAGGTGAGTTTGGAGTTGGAAGTTAGCCATTTCCCACTGCCCGGTGATCACATGTGCTGTTATAGTAACATCGCTCTGGGTAGTCCAGTATTGTAGTCCAGTATTTCTGGCAGTATTTCTGTGGTTATCGCTACATTGCCTCATCCCTCTTTCAATGTTTGCATGGTGTTTGCTTTTGTTTTGAAGCGGCTCAGACTGAGGTGAATGAGAGCATGACGTATGATGTGCTAGTGAGGGTGGAGCCCTCTGCTGTTCAAAAAATGCTATTACATAAATTAGATGGCATTATAAACAGAGCGAACGTGATATCGTCCAACTCCAAGATGCACGTTGTCACATTTTTCATCGCGATGCATCGTGGCACATCGTTACACCCCTATCCCCTATCCACACAACATTCTAGAATTTGTTCCAAGTGATGTTTTGGTTGTTGAATAGCACAAATAAAGACATTAATCCTCTCTCTCGCTCTCTCTCTCTCGTGCACACACACACACACACACACACACACGAAGAAAATTTCATCTACAATTGTCTACAAATGAAATCCTGGAACTATGGAATCCATTCTTTCTCTACAGAATAGTGTTGGTTGCACTGTGTAGAGAAAGAATGGATTCCGTAGTTCCAGGATTTCATTTATTTCAACGTGCTTCCGACCGACACACTTGTTGCTGTAACACTTTTAGACTCGCATAGGTCAAACGCGTGATCTTTATTTTTTGGCATATTTACATTAAGGAAATGTCTGATGAACTGAATGTCATTCCCTTCCTTACTAACATGCATAACATGGTACCCGTGCATGCAGCCGGACGTGTCAAGCCTATTCAAGCACGGGGAGCATCTTCCCATTAGATTTTTATTTTATTTTTACTGCTATTTTTTTTTTATAATGGGTAGTCATGATCATTTTATATTATGAAGCAAAGATATTCTTCTAAAATTAGAAATTGGTCTTTCCCTATGGTACAGATTTCATCCATAAGTTGCACACACATGGCACTCTGTTCAGTCCTGGAGCAGATATAGTCTACAGCTTAACAGTGTGCTGCTGAAGTGCTGAGTAGAGCATCAGTGAACATTTAATTGCGTTTGAGAAATATAGCCATGGTTTGCTAGTACCAGCTAAAGTTAGTAGCTATCCTGCAGTCCGATTGTTTATCCTCATGGCTCACTTGATAAAGGAGAGCTGTGGGAATCTCATGACACTGAGCGGATTGTTTTTATCACTACTGTCACTGGTTATAGTCATCAAAACACTTGGTTCCACTTGTTATCTGTAGTTTATGATGCAGAGAAAAATCTCATCATTCTTTAAAAAAAACACAACAGAAAGACCCAGCCTTGTGCTCGATTAGGATGTTAATTTAAATGACATGTGTCATTTAAAATCGATTACAGTATGCAATGGCAATACAATGCAACACAAGCATTTACCGTAGTACATACACCTTGCACTCATGCAGCTCACATGGTCACACTTGAGGCAGCACTCAGTGTCAAACTGTTGTCTCTTGAGTCTCTTCTTCCTCACCCCATCAGACCTTATCTGCAGAACGCTGCGGCCAAATGCTTTCTCCTTCCTACAACTCGGTGTCGCAACTAGCTGTTACAATTCACTGCAATAGTGCAATAGTGTCTCAAGGCCATCAGTGGGCCATGGCTGAATGAACAGAAAGCATCTCCACACACACACACACTTAAAACCCTCCACCACTAAGCACAGCACTTAATCATAGTATTGATGATGAGCTTCACAAAATAATGTGTACTAAGTAATAGTAAAACTATGATTGAATTGATCTTTCAAACTTTTATGAAATTTGTCTTGTTTCCTCATTGACTTACAGCAGATCGTCCAAGCTAGCAGCCTAATAGAAAACTTACCATTGTAGTGACTGGTGTAATTCACCGCATACATCATGAATCCCTTTTTTTAGTTCTCAGTGCAGAAACAGAAGCATTGGACACCATTTAATGTTTTTTTTTTACACCCAGGCCAACCAAGAGACTAGCAGAAGTTGTCATGTACACATAAAATGTATTGGATTATATTGGATACATTATACTTTGTCCATTGTGGAACTCTGTTTCCTTTTGAAATGTTGATGTTCCTACCATTTTCCTTACCCGTTGCTCTCTATGCATTTATCCTACAGCCACCAAACGCAAACAACGTGTTGGGACCACCCAAAAATGACTGAGTTGTACCAGTCTTTAGGTGAGTAGGTTTTTATTTGCATATACTCAAATCACATATTGTTACAAGCAAAATAAAACTTGCTGCATCATAATACACTGAAGTACCAGAAAAACTGGTATAGCAGTTAATACTTGGCAGGTCCCCCAGGGGATCTTGGATGGAACGTTGCACAGTCCTCACACTGATGTTTGTTGAGGCACCAGCGTTGAATTCTGATGTTACTTTAAGCAGCGTTGTACGCCTGTTGCGTGAAACGATTCTGCTCAAGTTCACCCAGAATCTTTTTATGGTCACATTGTTGTCGTAAGTTTGAGGTTTTGCTGGAATTCTTGTAGTCACGGTACACCCTTGAAATACTCATATGTGAAAATAAAACTTTGCTTCTTCCTCTGAAATGCTACGACCCATCTCACGAGCTCCAACTATTAAACCGTGTTGAAAATTGCTAAATCCTGATAACTTGCCATTCTCACAGCGGAAACAGCTCTAGAAGCTTCCATAGATGTCTGTCGCTTTATACACGCACTGGTGGACACGAACAATGATGTGCATATTTGGTGTTGCTGTGCATTTTGCATAGGATCCAGTACCAGTTTTTCTGGTATTTCAGTGTACTAAAATGTGAATGCTTGTCCCCTTTTGTAAGAGGATAGCAAGGTGAACTGATTTTAGAAAAACAAACCTGGAACAGGTTACAGTTGGTGTAAATGTTGTGCAGAATGTTGAAGTCAGATGAAACAGGTTTGCAGATTATTTTTCCAGAAAGTTATTCCAGTATAAAGTTGTTACACTGCCTACAGTATGAGCAGTGTTATTCATCATGCTTCTTCTTCCTCATTTTTATCAGTGCTTGCAATGTGAGCACTCTATTGGTACTCTTCTTACATCTTCCTCAATTTAAACCTGCCCAATAATTTCTGCCATGATAGATTTTTTTTTGCTAATTTGCATAATAATATGCAACATTTATTTGTCTAGCTTTTTCTCCTTCTAAGATTTTTGGTGCATCTTCACAATATTGATGTCAAACTACTTTTGATTTTGATTCTCCTTTTCAAAAGTTGTTAAAATGGCATTTAAAAAAAATTGTCACAGTCACATGGAAATCAATTCATTGCAAATTCATGCAAAGCAAAGCCTAATTTACTTAAATAGATGGATCACATGATTGCTTGTGTGCATTCACACAAAATGTGAAAACCTTATACAGGACACGTTTGCTGTCATATGCAGTGTGGTCTTAAACAGGGGTGGAACTAAGGTCAGATAAATGGTTTTTAAATACTGAAAGTCTAATCAAGCTGAAGCTGAAGATACTGTAGCTTCTTAACTTTAAAATATATGACTGTCATCGGCTAGTTAAATTCTAGCAGACTTTTGACAGGGCTCCTACCGAGCAATCATCACAAAACACTGCTAAATATTCCTACAGTTGAAGTCATAAGTTTATATAAACCTTAGCCACATTCAATAAAACTACATTTTTCACACTTCCTGACATTTAATCCTAGTACATATTTCCTCTCTTAGGTCAGTTATAATCACTACAATATTTTAAGAATGTGAAATGTCAGAATAATACTAGAGACAATGATTAATTTCAGATATTATTTTTTTCATCACATTCCCAGTGGCTCAGACATTTACAATACAATGTTTCAGCCTTCCACAAGCTTCTCACATTAAGATGCTGGAATTTTGTCCCATTCCTCCTGACAGAACTGATGTACAGGGGTTAGACAATGAAACTGAAACACCTGTCATTTTAGTGTGGGAGGTTTCATGGCTAAATTGGACC
>JAOUQY010145605.1:0-13063 GCA_028566355.1 Doras micropoeus
ATATTTGTGCTGTGCAAAAGTTTATTTGGTGTGACCACACTTTGCCTTCAAAAAAGCATAAATTCTTCTAGGTACACTTGCACACAATTTTTGAAGAAACTCGGCTGGTAGGTTGTTCCAAACATCTTGGAGAACTAACCACAGCTTTTCAGTCCAGAGCACCTGCTGCCATTTTCTGCACCTCAGTTCCTATTTTTTCATGCATAGTTGAGTTGCTTGGCCTTGTTTCCATGTCAGAGGTATGGCTTTTTGGCTGCAACTCTTCCATGAAGACCACTTCTGGCCAGACCTCTCCAGACAGTAGATGGGTATACCTGGGTCCCACTGGTTTTGACATTTCTGAGCTAATGGTGCTGCAGAACATTGTCTGATTTTGAAGCGCAATAAGCTTGTGTGTTTGTTATCTGCTGCATTAAGTTTCCTTGGCCGATGACTGCATCTACAATCCTCAACATTGCCCATTTCTTTGTGCTTTTCAAAAGAGCTTGAACAGTACACCTTGAAACCCCAGAGGAAGACAGCACTGACAACTCAATAGAGCCAGCAGCAGAGATCGGTGGCAAGTGTAACAGCGTCTGAGAGAGCTGCGGTTGGGCAGCAGCAATATGGATGCTGCACTACAGGAGAAGGAGTGTGCGAACTGTTTTACGCACAGCAGAGCATGGTGCCTGGCTTCTACAGATCAGGCACTACTAGGTTGAGATCACCACAGTTCTACATGTTCTAAGACCTCAGTTCTAACGGTGGTAGACTAAGGTAGATTTTTATCTCATTCTTTGCATAGATTATGCTTTGCACTGTTTAGCTGGCTCAGCATGGTTTCGCTCACTAGCAGCACTAGCACTATACTGGCTGGTAGCATTAATAGCCGATGGAAAAGACAGCATTCACGCTGGGCACTGGGCTATAGCACTTCAACTTTATGCCATTCAGACTCTGTAATGCCCCAGTAACATTCGAGCAGCTCATGGAGTGGGTGCTAGCTGATGTTCCCAAAAGCTGCTGCATTATTTACCTGGATGATGTGCTAGTTCACATGCCTAGCTTCGAGGACATGCTAGCTAACGTGGTGTGAGTGTTCAAAGCAATCAGAATGGCAAAGTTGCATCTACATCCAGGCAAGTGAAAGCTGTTATAGCACCAAGTGGACTTCCTGGGCCATGTTGTCAGTGGTGCTGGAATCGAGACAGACCCAGAAAAAGTGTGAGCAGTGCGTGAATGGTGTACTCCTAATGACGTGAGCAAGCCCTGGTGCTTCCTTGGCCTGGCATCTTACTACTGCCGGGATTTTGGACACACAGCTGCCCCACTGCACCAACTGACAGTGTTAGCATTCCTTCAGCCCGAGGAGGAATGCTATGCCATTCCTGACCAAAGCACCACCACCACTGCCACTCGCCACTTGGAAGAGTTCTTCTGCCAGTTCAGGCTCCCCAAAGAGCTACACACTGAGGTGTACTGGCTGCTGAATGTTCACAAGACCTGGACGACACCCCTCCAACAGAGTGACAGGTTAATGGAATGCTTTAACTGCTCACTCACCACTCAATTAGCAATTCTGACTTCCCAGCACCAGCGTGACTGGGACCAGCACCTACCACAGGCTTCACCCCAGCGCAGCTCATATTCGTGACGGAGAATAAATTCCCAGGTCCTACAGTGGAGCCATGCTTCTTGCCTGTTTTTGGATTTTGCCTCCCCAGAGGTTTGGCCCTCCTCAGCCAGCGATTCTGGTGGCCATCCATGGCAAAGGACACCCAGGATTTTGTAGGCACATGCCCGGTCTGCACACAACACAAGCCCCCTCCGGCAGTAAGACTGTCATCCTGACCATCATGGACCACAATCCAAAATAGTTCAATTTGTCCCATTGCCTAAGCTCCCCACTGCCAAGGAGGAGGTGGAATTACTTCTCCCACCTCCATGGAATCCCAGTGAATATCGTCTCTGTGGCCATGGCCCCCAATTCACTTCTCGATTGTGGAGAGAGTTCTACAAGTTCCTGGGGGTGTCAGCCTGAGCTTGGGGTTTCATCCTCAATCTAATGGGCAGACTGAACAGGCCCATCAGGACATGGAGATAGCCCTGGGATGTGTCACTGCCAACAGTCCGTCCTCATGGGACAAGATGCTCCTATGGGTCAAATACACCCCAATACCCTGCCCACTTCTGCTACTGGCCTGTCTCCTTTACAATGTGCCTATGCCTACCAACCCCTGCTGTTTCCTAGTTGTGAAATTGGGACCAGTGTGCCTTCTGCCCAGGCACTCATCAAGCATTGTCTATGTACCTGGCTCAGAGCTCGGTCCACCCTCCTCCACACCTATGAAAGGTATCGTAGGTCAGCCAACCCCAAGCAAATTGGGGTCTACTCTCACAAATTGGCTTCAAGATTATTGAAGGGGCATTCCCCATAGCCAAGGTGATAAACCCTGCATCAGTACACCTACAGCTACCTAGCCTACTGAGAATCCACCCCAAGTTCCATGTTTCTAGGATCAAGCCAGTGAAGGAAAGCCTACTGAAGGACCCAATCACCCTGCTGGGACGTCAGGGGCCATCCTTTAAGGGGGAGTTCTGTCACATCTGCTTCTGCACCTGTCCATTCTCTGTCCATGCTCTCTCTCTCTTCCGACAGACCCAGCATCCGCCCTGACTCTGATCAGCTGACTCCACTCATCACCTAAACCTCATTACCTCACCTGTATATATACCAGTCATCCTCCTGCTCTACTTTGCCAGATTCTTTAGTGTGCTTACCTGAACTCTCATACCTTCTGTTCTGCCTGACTTCTGGGGTTTAACCTGTTCTGCTTTTTTTCAGTTTTGCCTCTGCTTGCTCTTTGATGCACTGTTTGCCTGATCAACTGACCCTTGCCTGTTTTTGGATTTTGCCTCTGCCTACCCATCTGGATTTGTTTGCCTTCATTAAAAACTTTTCTACTTACCATTGTTTCCTGGAGTTGTGCATTTGGGTGCCATCTGGTTCATTCCCTCTCCAAGCTGCAGTGGTGCCAGCCTTCAGTCACTGACTTGGGATTTATCCTGTCTGCTGGTAGCGGAGGTTGTCTGATGAACGGCACACTGTCATCAGAGACATTCCACCACCACAAACATAAAAGGAATCCTGAGAAAGTTGTGTGGCAAGGACTTTCTTGAGAAACTCTCATCTCTACTTGTGTTGATTTAGCAGGTCACTCTCCCCACTGCAGTCTTTGCTTTCCTGGAAATATTAGTAGACCTTTGCCAGTTAATGCACAACACCATTACTGTACCTTCACACTTTCAGGTACTCAGGTACTCATCCCATTAACCCTTTCCCTTGCCATAGTCACTCTAAAACTTAGTTCTGTAAAATGCTTACATGGCCATGCCTTTTGTATTGATTTCTTTCTGAATTAAAGGGGGCAACTGTAAGATTTAAAAGACTTAACAATGCAGGTATTCCAAAATTCTATGATTTACACACTCATCATGACTCACAGAGAAACAGTACATTCTCTCTGTCCTGTTCTGACATCAGTGCACATGGACAGTAGATACACACAAGCACTTCTGACACATGTTATCTTCTTCTCACTCAGCTCACTATCTCAAGTTTGATAAATGTTTAAGACAGTTCATGATTGGTGTATAGGATACTTGTTTTCCTTTCTGAAAAACACATGTCTCTGTCAGATTGGCTATTTCACTCATGTTTTTCTTTTTAGAATGCTCTGCTATGCAATAGAGTATATGGATAGGGTTTCATATGATGTCAGCCCACACTTTGCACCTATAACAGCTTCAACTCTTCTGGGAAGACTTCCACATGGTTTTGGAGTTTGTTCATGGGAATCTTTAATCCCTCCTACACCAAACTTTACACTTGGCAGAAATCAGTCAGACAAGTAACCTTCTCCTGGCACCCACCAAACCCAGATTGTCCATCAGATTGCTAGACAGAGAGGCGAGATTCGCTACTCCAAAGAACACGTCTCCACTTGGCCATGGAAACCCATTCCATGAAGCTCTCTAGCAGTGTTCTTGATCTAATCTGAAGGCCACATGAAGTTTGGAGGTCTGTAGCAATTGACTCTGCAGAAAGTTGGTGACCTCTGTGCACTATGCACCTCAGCATCCATTAACCCCACTCTTTCATTTTATGTGGCCTACCACTTTGTGGCTGAGTTGCTGTTGTTCCCAATCACCTCCACTTATAACACCACTGACAATTGACTGTGGAATATTTAGTAGTGAGGAAATTTCATGACTGGATCATGCACAAGTGGAATCCTATCATGGTACCACGCTGGAATTCACTGAGCTCCTGAGAGCGACCTGTTCTTTCACAAATGTTTGTAGAAGCAGTCTGCATGCCTAGGTAGTTGGTTTTATATACCTGTGGCTATGGAAGTGATTGGAGCACCTAAATTCAATTATTTGGATGGGTGAGCGAATCCTTTTGGCAATATATTCCCAATATATTATCACCAATTGAAATTAAATACATCATAATTTAGTTCTAATACATTTTGATAATTTTCTTTTCTTATAATGGCATCTTTTTTCAGTCCCTCCTGCAACAAGGCACCCCCACAACATCATACAAATCAAACATTTTGCTAAAACTATAGTTTGTTGACATGGACCCTGTGGAGGGGATAAATATGAGTTTAATATTAACTCAACCTAAGTGTATGCAAAGTTATCAACCTAAGTGTATGTAAAGTTATGACAACTATAACAATTACATTCAGTACCACATTACTCTCTGTGTGATTTCCAGTTTGTTTGCACCCCCATCCAAAAAGCGCCAGCTGCCATTGTGTTAACTTACAATAGCATGCCAGCTAGCTATCAACTGTTAGCGGAGTCAGTGACTCAAAGCTCAAAAATAATTGCCTAACAATTGTTGAATAATGCTGTTCACTTGCATACACTGTTAAAGATATGTTCAGGTAGCATCCTTCAGTGTGCATGGTCGAATATGGGTTGGTGAGAGGTCGACCCACTGTCCTTCTGCATGTGGCCTTGCTCCAATTTTGGCCTGCTGTGCTCAAGTGAAGTCAAGATGGTTACAAGATGGTGACAAAATGGAAACTCAGTTAAGGTGATTTTCAGTGTCACCTAATTAGGCTTCACATAGTGCCATGTTGTCCACTTATATACAGGGTGAGTCAGGACACCGTTTTATTTCAGAAACAAAAGGGAGAATGACATCTGAATACTCCAGCAAATAATTGGTGATGGGCTTTTAGGCTAAGTCTGAAACATGGCCGCCATCTTGAAAGCCACCATATTGGATCAAGGGCAATTTTTTCCAATGGGAAGGTGGTCCTGTCACCAGAATTGTCTCAGAAATCGATTGCAAAAATCAGATTTGCAATATCTCTTGTGGTTCAAAAGTTATCAACACAGAAATTTGCAACAAAAACTGAAAAAGTTGCCATCATAGGCAACCTATTAAAATATCTTTTAATAATAAGGTTGGAAAGATGTTTAATTAATCTTATTAAATACAGTTGATTATCAGTGGTCCAACATTGTTACATTTACATAATTAAGTCGGCATAATGAAATCATTCTGTTGCAATATCAGCATAATTAAGCAAAATAAAAGAAAAATCATTGTTAATTAATCTTATTAAATACAGTTGATTATCAGTGGTCCAACATTGTTACATTTACATAATTAAGTCGGCACAATGACATCATTCTGTTGCAATATCAGCATAATTAAGCAAAATAAAAGAAAAATCATTGTTAGGTTAATGTTGGTCAGTTTAGTTGGCTGCACATAATCCTATAAGCTAACCATATCACAGTTATGTTGGTTTTACATACATTGGTTATTTGTTGATTAAATATATGAATTAATTATATCTAACACAACTCAGTTTAGTGGAAATTGTTGACATAACTGGATTAAGTAAATCCAATGAATTATTTTTTGAGTGCAGGTAAGGTGAATTCACTGGGAATAAACGGAGCATTGCTACTCACTGTGTGCTCTGGGGTGTGACTGTTAAGGCCACCCCTAGTGTGTGGAGTAGCAGAAAGCCTGGAAGAACAATTCTCTCTCCCCACAGTAGAAGCATAGATTCTGTACTGCCTTTTGTCTCCTCTCCTGGCTCATCAGGCAGAGGGGTCCCAGGACCATGGGCTCCGGCTGTTCCTTGGGCTTCTCCGGGGTGACAGGGTTGGACTGTTCTTCAACAGGTTGTCTAGGGCGATCACCATGGAGATGAGGTCTCCAAACTCATGTTGGCGTTACGGCATGCCAACTCGCACTGAACCTCAGGGTTGAGGCCCTTGCGGAAGTTGGCCCTCAGGGCCGGCTCATTCCACCCACTCTCCGAGCTAGAGTGCCTAACTCCAAGGTGTATTCAGCAGCGCGGCAGCTGCCCTGCATGACAGAAAGGAGACGCTCTCCGGCACTCCGGCCGTCAGTACTGTGGTCAAATACCTGATGAAAACCCTCAATGAATTGGGTATATGAGTGTGTGTCCTCACCTGCATGATGCCACAGGGCAGTGGCCCACTGGAGGGCCCGTCCACTCAGCAGGCTAATGACCAGGGTGGAAAATAGGTCACAATGGAGGAGGAAGCCCTTGCACCCCTCGGGCCTACCACCATACCGCCCTGGAAGGACGCCGACCACGCAGGAATTAACTGAAGTAAATTCCAATGGGTCAGTTCTGGTGGGGCAAACAGAGAGAAACAAAACAAGGCATGAGAGCAAAACGTGAACAAGGTGCAAGATAATATCTACAGTGAGAATGTGGTAGAAAGAGGAATACTTAACTTGGATTTTAGAATTCACCAGAATTCAACCAGCGATGAACAAACGTGGCCGGCAGTTCCAAAGTTGATCTGCGCTGGGGAGAGTAAACGCTGCCCTTTTATTTCCCCAGCGCAGCTTAAATGAGGCAATCAAAGATGGCCGCCAGCAGGTCCTCGACTGTAGTTCTCCCACAGGGTGTCGGGGGTGGACTCTGGAGGCCACGGGCATGACAACATTCTTATTGTAACATATATTTTTTGGCAATCATACACTTACACTTACACATACCCAAAATACTAAAATATTACTATATGTGTTCTGTACAAGACATTTCAACTGCTTTGTTAGAATTCACATGTGCATGATTTATACTAATAATAACACAATAAAACATTGTACAATGCAGTTGTAATAGTATTTTACACACACACACACACACACACACACACACACATCACAATTTAGTAATAATAACATTAATAAAAAAGTGATTGTAGGCATAATACATGCAATAAAGGTAATAAGAGGACAAAACAAATACATTTGTGCAAAACAATTTTATTTTGATTCACTGTCATTTACTGGTGTCGGCAACATGTGCACTGGAACCTGAAAATGTGGAGGACTGTTATGGTTCATTGTTAAGGACAGCGATGGGTCCAGATTCTGCCTATGGCAGTTGAATAATAAGGTCAAAGTGTGGAGAAGATACGGAGAACGATATGCTGATTGCTGCACAGATAGAGTAACATGGTGGAGGCAGTGTGATGGTGAGGTGCGGCATCTCCCTCACTGGAAAAACGAGGCTTGTCATCATTGGAGGCAATCTCAATACAGAGAGATATCTAGATGAAATTCTGCAACTGGTGGCAATCCTATATCTCCACAGTCTGGGACTGAACTCTATCCTCCAAGATGACAACACTGAGACTACCTCCAGAATTGGGAGTGGAGAGGATGGAATGGCCTGACAGCAGTCCTGACCTCAACCCTATTGAACACTCGTGGGATCAGCTTGGGTATGCTGTTCGTGCCAGAGTGACCAACACAACCACCTTGGCTGACTTGCTGGTTGAATGCTGGTTGAAGAACGGGATGCCATCCCACAGCAGGCTGGTGACCAGTGTGAGGAGGAGGTGCCAGGCTGTTGTGGCTGTGTATGGTTAGGGGAGTTAGGGGAAAGCCTGCCCCCTAGTTCCAGCCAGCCAGCCTTCCCCCTAGTTCCGGTGGCGGACAGTGGTAGCCCTGCCCTCAAGGGCTAACCCTCCCAGTAGCCCAAACAGTCCCAAAAAACAAACACATTAACTTGGAACAATGAATAATAAAAATTAGTCTCTCACACCGTCCTTGAGTCTCCATCAGTGTTCTTCACTCATGCCGGGGCTGCTCCTGGGCCTCAGGCCACATGGGGCTTAACAGGTCTCTCGCATGGCCCTCAGAACAGTGTAATCCTAGAGCCCTTGGGGCTCACAGTCTCTGCGTTGTGGGGCTGATACAGTGCTAGCCAGTCTTGGTATACCTCCCCCAACTGCTCCATAACCACACAGGGCCCTTCCCAGGGGGTCTGTAACTACCAATACCAGGGGGAGATGCTGGTTTGTGAGTATCAGCTGATGAGTAGTGGAAATGCATATTACTTTTCCCTGGATGCAGCTGCAGATTTGCTGCTCGTATGGCCTGTAACATGCACTCTACACTATGCAGTGCATCCTAGAAACTGGGAGTATGATCCAGTGCATTGTCCAGGTACACAATACAGAGCTTCTTAGCAATGTCAGCCAACATTCACTACATGAGCTGCTTGAAAGTCGCTGGAGCATTACAGATGTTGAATGGCAATACAGTAAAGTGCCATACCATGGTATGCAATGTGAATGCTGTCTTTTGCATCTGGAACTAACACTACATAAATCTAATTAATTAAACCATGCTGAGGCAGCTAAACAGTCCAAAGCATCATCAGTATGAGGAATAGGGTAAGAGTCTAGTCACTGCATTCAGGTGATGGTAGTCCACACAAAATCTCCAGCCTTCCATTTTCTTGACTGGAGTTACTGGAACGGCCCATGGGCTGTTAAAAGGCTCAATAACCCCCACAGCTGCCATATCCTTAATTTTCTGCATCCACGTAAGGCCCCCCCATCTCCACACAAAGCTGCTTTTCACTTCACCTGGGCGCCAATGACCATCCACAACTGCATCTCATTCAGCTGCAACCATCCAGACTAGTGCTCTCAGTGGCAGGAAGTACCTGAGGCTACAAAAGCGAAACAGTAGACCCCATGGCCATGTTAACTCCATTCAAATTACAACAAGCCCATAGTCTACAGTAAAGGTTAGTTCCACGCAGGAGGGAAGAAGAACCGGGGGCTGCCAGTCCCTCACTGGGCAGTCCCGCCGTTGTTTCCTGCTGCCATATGTTTGTAGCGTTGACTCAGATGGTGTCCTCTTTTCTTGCACTGCCCGCACACAATCTGAAACCAGTTGTTCTGAAACCACTACCTGGGTGCTACCCACTGCACCTCTCTGTTCAACACATGCTCCCTGAAGTTAAACTCTCAGCTATGCTGACTGCTTCTCGTAGTGTGACCATGGCCTCCAAACCCTTGATTCCCAAATGAAAGGCACACTTTACTTTCATCGGAAAAGAGGACCTTGGCCCACTGGCCAACAGTCCAGCCCTTCTTCTCCTTGGCCCAGTTGTGACCAGTTGAGCTTCCTACGTTGGCTCAGGTTCAGAAGTGGCTTGACCCGAGGAACCCGACAGTTGTAGCGAATCTCCCAGATGTGTCTGAATGTGGTGGTTTTTTAAGCTGTGCCCTGCAAAATTTGCCCTGCAAAATTTGGGCAGATTTCTCCACAGTATTCTAATTTTTTTTATTCCTGTTTTCGTGGGTTTTATGAGCTGGAAGCCCAAATTATGTAAAAATAAACAAATAAATACATGAAATTTTTTTAAATTTAAATTTATCTATGTAAGTTTAACTTTTTGAATGGAAATATGGAAATTAATCAACTTTTCCATGATATTAAAATTTTTTGGAATGGGTCTGTAGTTGAATCTGTAGAACATATTCTTGATACATGTTTTGATGTACATAAAAACAGATCTGGTTCTTACAGCCAGGTTCCAGTCAATAGACGCTTTTGCACCGGAGGGACTTTTCATAGTTCTTAATACTGAGCCCTGTTTCTCGCTTGTTCGCACTGCAGGAACAGGGGACGATTAGAACGCTGTGTATAGGGACTTTTCTAGCTCCTTCTTCAGGGTAGGTACTTTTCTCCATGCATAGGGACCGAGTGACGTAAGTGTGCTGTGATTGGTCCAGACGCATGTATCTGTTGATGGCAGCCACCATTTTTAAATATACTTGTGCTCCCGGTAGCTGTGTAAACAGAAGCGCTTGCAAAATATGGAAAAGACACAACAGACAAATGGAGCAACAGTGAAGTCCAGGCTTCACTAAGTATGTATGTGACGAAGGAGGTACACAGAGATTTTCAGTCGTCTAGGTGAAATGTAAATATATTCGCTAGCATTTCATCTCAACTTGCTACGTTAGGTATTAGCAAAGCAGTGTTTTGAAGCAACTCAAAAAACTTAAAAAAGATTATAAATTAAAAAAACGCATTTATTTTATTTTTATATAGTTTGTTGTAATTGTTAACGTCTAAATAAAGGTTTGTGAGGAGATATTGTTTGCTGTACTTCTTTTTGCATGTACTTGTACTACTGATATCACAAAATGCAAAGCGCACACAAATAGTAAATATTTGTAAACCTTTTAATTTCTGTGTCAGAGGCGTCCCACAACACAATCTAAAGATTATCAAGGTTTTTTTTATTTAGTCTTTGCAGGGTTTACAGTATATAAAAGTGATGCTCCCTGAAAGTTTACCGAGCTTTAAGCAGTACCATTAAGCGACACAATGCCAATCATCATACTTTCTCATATCTGCGTTACAGTAAATTATTTCTGAGCCACATGGTAAGATGACGCATCAGGCCACACGCACTTTTTGAGAGCAGCATGGAGAGACGAGAATTTATATAGGTTTTCTCCTACACAGGCTTTAAACAGTGAGACAAACTGAAACTTTCTTTGGACAAATTTTCCACGAGTCAACATGAACACAGCTCCAATCACGGCATCATTAATTATTGCTATTGTGTTTGCCACGCTGAAGTTACATCGAATCACCAACTGTCACGCAGCTTACGTCACTTTATCATTTCTACTTCCAGTGCGAATGCAGAACAGAAAAGGCCTGGGAACTACTAGTTCTCGGGGGCGCTCCACGGGAGGCAGGGCACTAATCCCAGATTAGTCCTTAGAACTGTTTGGTACGAAAACACCTAATGAAACATTCACATATGTACCTATATTTGGAACTCTTTAGTCAATGTTTAGTAATAAGGAGCTGTGCCAAAGTTTTCAGCAAGTAAAACTCCAAGAAGAGGGTATCTATAAAGACATCAATGATGGGTGATACTTTAAAAAAAACATTGTTTATTTTCAAAACAAGAACATGCCCTTCAGGTCCAGCTCTATTACGATGACTTTGAAACAGCTAATCCATTAGGCTTGAGGAAGGGCATACACAAACTTGACTGCATTTATTTCATTTTAAGAAATTTGCCACCTAAGCTTTTTTCACCTAAGCTAATTCTAATCTATTTACCCTCTTTCACTCAGGAGACTTTAAGAAATAGGGGTTTGATCCAATTCTAAAGCCACTTGTTAATGATTCGAGAATTTTGGAGATCATACAGGGTTGGTTTTTCGCACAAAAGAACTATATTCAGAACATTGTAATAACCTTCTACAAAATCCATCTGTAGCATCAGCATTTGGTGTCAAAATGACCTGTTTACTCAATTCATTGCAGTTTTTTCAGGTGTCTGATAACTACGCTGTAGATATAACGCATGATTTACTTGAAGGAGTCATGTATCCAATTATGGATACATGGAGAGAAAAAACAGACCAAGCATGTTGAAAATTGTTGATGGTCACAAAGATATTGGACTTAATGCTATTCAGACATGGTGCCTATTGCATAACACTCCCTTAATATTAGTAGATGTAATTAACAGAAATGATATTGAACTTGGACCTCTCTATTGGATTCAGATTGTGAATGTTGTATTTTCACCAATTATAACCCATGGTGGGCAACACGGTGGCTCGGTGGGTAGCACTGTCACCTCACAGTAAGAAGGTCTCGGGTTTGATCCCCGGGTGGGGCAGTCAGGGTCTGCATGTCCTCCCCATGTCCACGTGGGTTTACTCCGGCTACTCCGGTTTCCTCCCACAGTCCAAAGACATGCACCTTAGGTTGATTGGTGTCTCTAAAGTGGCCCGAGTGTGTGTGCGAGTGTGTGCGTGTGTGCCCTGTGATGGATTGGCGCCCTGTCTAGGGTTGTTCCTGCCCTAGGCACCAGCTCTCCTGTGACCCTGAAATAGGAATAAGCGGTTAAGATAATGAATGAATAACCCATGGTATTACTTCCTTATTAAAGCATTTAATATCTGACCATCATAAATTGTTTATGTCTTTGTATCCAGAACAAAATCTGATTCCAAAGCATCATCTAACGATTCAGTATCCAAGAAGTATTGACCACTCATTCGTTTGTAGTTGTGATGTAAAAATGTTACCATTTTAATTAAAGTGTTCTTAATGTACTTAGTTTTGGTAGTTTTTGTGTAAAATCCAGAAATTGATTAAATACTACAACCCCAATTCCAAAACAGTTGGGACGTTGGGTAAAATGTAAATAAAAACAGAATGGAATGATTTGCAAATCTCATAGAAGACATTTTACCATTTCATGAAAAATATTAGCTCATTTTGAACTAGATGCCAGCAACACATCTCAAACGAGTTGGGACGGCGCAACAAAAGGCTGGTAAAGTAAGTGGTACTACTAAAAAAATCAGCTGTGGGAGCATTTTGCAGCCAAGTAGGTTAAATGGCAACAGGTCAGTAAGATGACTGGGTATAAAAAGAGCATTTTAGAGAGGCAGAGTCTCTCAGAAGGAAAGATGTACAGAGGTTCAGCAATCTGCACAAAACTGTGTATGCAAAGTCTACATCACTTCTTAGTAACTGCTGCAGTGCAGCACTTACAGGGGTTGGACAATGAAACTGAAACACCTGGTTTTAGACCACAATAATTTATTAGTATGGTGTAGGGCCACCTTTTGTGGCCAAAACAGCGTCAATTCGTCTTGGGAATGACATATACAAGTCCTGCACAGTGGTCAGAGGGATTTTAAGCCGTTCTTCTTG
>JAOUQY010145673.1:0-13027 GCA_028566355.1 Doras micropoeus
GCTCTAACTTATTTGCAACTTGTTAAATTTGCAAAATGTGCAGGGGGTTGAATACTACTTGGAGGCACTGTATATTTTTTAATGATATGTGTTCATTTAATTAATGATTTATTTCAGTGACATGACCAACAACATGAAATAAGCCTTGAAATTTAAACTGTCACTTTCACACTTCAGAATACAGAGAGCTTGGTGATTGGTTGAGGCGTACAGTGCATCCGGAATGTATTCACAGCGCTTCACTTTTTCCACATTTTGTTATGTTACAGCCTTATTCCAAAATGGATTAAATTCATTTTTCACTCAAAATTCTACTCAGAGTACCCCATAATGTCAAAGTGAAAAAAGTCTGTTTCGCAAATGTTTTAAAAATAAAAACCAAAAAAATATCTCATGTACAAGTATTCACAGCCTTTGCCATGACACTCAAAATTGAGCTCAAGTGCATCCTGCATCCAGGACTGATCATCCTTCAGATATTTTGACAACTTGACTGGAGTCCACCTGTGGTAAATTCAGTTGATTGGACATGATATAGAAAGGCACACAGCTGTCTATATAAGGTCCCATAGTTGACAGTCCATATCAGAGCACAAACCAAGCCATGAAGTCCAAGGAAATGTCTGTAGACCTACAAGATAGGATTGTATCGAGGCACAGATCTGGGTATGCTTACAGAAAAATTTCTGCAGCATTGAAAGTCCCAATGATCACAGTGACCTCCATCATCTGTAAATGGAAGAAGTTTGGAACCACCAGGACTCTTCCTAGAGCTGGCTGCCCAGTCAATCTGAGCGATTGGGGTAGAAGGGCCTTAGTCAGGGAGGTGACCAAGAACCCAAGGGTCACTCTGACAGAGCTCCAGCATTGCTCTGCGGAGAGAGGAAAACGTTTCAGAAGGACAACCATTTCTGCAGCACTCCACCAATCAGGCCAATATGATATAGTGGCCTCAGTAAAAGGCAGATGACAGCCCACCTGGAGTTTGCCAAAAGGCAGCTGAAGGACTCTCAGACCATGAAACGAAGATTGAACTCTTTGCCCTGAATGCCAAGCATCATGTCTGGAGGAAACCAGGTACTGCTCATCAACTGGCCAGCACCATCCCTACAGTGAAGCATGGTGGTGGCAGCATCATGCTGTTTTTATGTTTTTCGGCAGCAGGAACTGGGAGACCAGGCAGGGTCAATGGAACGTGGTGTGCTAAGCTTGTAGCATCATACTCAAAAAGATTTGAGGCTGTAATTGCTGCACTGTATGAATGCTTATCCAACAAGCTCCAAATGCATCTTCACAGGGGTCTGAGCCTGAAACAGATGTACATTTGAGACATCCATCTATTTCCACCACGACTCTTAACCCTAACATGAGTCCTGTTCAAGGTATTTTTGGGGGTGTCTCATCGCTCATGTTATGTAACTAGCTAGCTAAAGCCCTTTCTATCCTGTGTTTATTGTTTGTGTCATAGCATATTCATTTGATTTGTATAAGATCAAGTATTTAGTTGGATTATTGGAAGCAAAATCGGAAGCAGACTGCATCCCAAGTTAGCCAGCGAGCAAACTGTGCAGCTGTTTCACGTGCAGAACCCTGGGAAGATGCATTTAGAGCTTGTTGGCTAAGCGTAGTCACTTCCCAAAGTAATTCAGGACAGCTTTTCCTTGAACTCTCCTTGTCTGACTTTACAGGTCTTTTCACAGGTGGGATTTTGCTTGTCCTGGGGATCAGTGTGTGTTTGTTCTACACTGCAGCTACAAAAGCCAGGACAGTCATACTCCTCAACCAATCACCAAGCTCTCTGTATTTTGAAGAGTGAAAGTAACAGTTAAACATTAAATAGATGCACACATATGTAATTAAAATTACATAATTATTATTTTATTTATGCATTTTCAATTATTATGTATGCATTATTTATAATCATTTACCATTTTACTTTTATTTATTTATTACCATATTTATTTATTGATTTATTTATTTAATTTATTTTGTCCCAAAAACCTCCATAAAACCTCTCTGCATCTCTGCATAAATTCATCATAATTGATTGTTTGGTGCAAGTTCTACACACACACAGTTTTTCTGTTCCTTTAAGAAAGAGTACTTTCTGGGTTGCAATTGGGCAGTGCTAGCTTTTGATCGCTCACTGTGTGTGCTAAAATAAATGACACACATTCGTCTAAACATCCACATGAAATACCAACTACAGAAGCCAATTTAATTTAATAACATTAGTTTTATTAACCCTTTGGGCTTTTTGTTAACTTATGTTTAGTTATATTACTTTAATATTGCAATTAATTATTAAAATGTAAAACTTTTAAACTGCAAAACAAATAACATGCCTTTCAATGTATTCTATTGTTTTGAAGTAGTACAATCTCTTGCAACATAGCAGAGCAGTAATAATAGACAATAATACAGTAATAACAGACAATAATAGTCTGACAAGAATGTATCTGACATGTCAATAAATGTTTTATTAGTACTGTTTTGTTAATTGTCTTATTTTGAATTATCTTATATTGACCTCATGTCTTGACTTTTGAAAATTACATCTTTCCAGCTTTCCAGTGCATTTTCTAGATGGCTTTCCAGTGACCTGAAAAAGACCTTTATACCTTTAAATTTTGAACCAAATCTCAATGTTGTTGAAATGTCTCATCTAGCAAAACTGTTTTTGCAGGGTGGGTGATGTCAAGCCAATACTGGTTTTAGATGGACAACCATCCAACCAAACTTTCTGTCCTACATCAGGTTTTAATGTCACCGCGATTTTCATTTTCAGCTAAAATACAAGTATGTCCAACTTTGGGTTTTGATGTCAAGCCAACGTTGGGTTTTGACGTTAAGCCAATTTTCATTTTCAACTAAAATTCAACATCAAGCCGACATTGGGTTTTGTCGTCAAGCCGACGTTAGTTTTTGACATCAACCCCTTTTTCATTTTCAACTAAAATTCACCATCTGTCCAACGTTGGGTTTTGATGTCAATCCGACGTTGAGTTTTGACATCAACCCGATTTTCATTTTCAACTAAAATTCACTGTCTGCCCAACACTGGATTTTGACGTCAACCCGATTTTCAATTTCAACTAAAAATCACAATCTGTCCAATGCTGAGTATAAAAAGTCAATGAGTTTCTGGGCTCCAGACAGACCCCTGCATGTTTCATCCAGTGCTAGCACTGACATTGTTGGATTATGAGCCATGGGGAAACCAAAAGAATTATCAAAGTACCTGTGGGAGAGGATAGTTGAACTTTATACAACAGGAAAAGAATATAGATAAAGATAAAGATATAAAGATATCCAAGGAATTGAGAATGCCAATCAGCAGTGTTCAAACTCTAATTAAGAAGTGGTAAATGAGGGATTCTGTTGAAACCAGGCCAAGGTCAGGTAGACCAACAAAAAATTGGCAGGCAGGAGGCACTTGAAGAAAATGGGCTGCATGGTCGAGTCACCAGAAGAAAGCCATTACTATGCCAATACCACAAAGCAGCTTGCTTAGAATATGCTAAACAGCACACAGACAAGCCTCAAAACATCTGGAACAAAGTTATTGAAATGATGAGACCAAAATTGAACTTTTTGGCTACAACCATAAATGTTACATTTGGAGAGGAGTTAACAAGGCCTATGATGAAAAGTACACCATTCCTTTTGTGAAACACAGAGGTGGTTCTCTGATGTTTTGGGGATGTGTGAGATACACAGACACAGGGAAATTGATGGCAAGATGAATGCAGCATTTTATCAGAAAATACTTGAGGAAATTTTGTACTCATCAGCCCAGAAGCTGCACATGGGACACACTTGGATGTTCCAACATGACAGTGATCCAAAATCAAGCTGTCATTGATGTTAAAGGAGGAAATACATGGTATTAAGAACTGGGGTATGCAAACTTTTGATCAGGGTCAGTTGGGTAGTTTCTGTTGTCATTATGATTAAAAAGGACAAACACAATTGTTTGATAATAAATGGCTTCACCCAACCACTAACCATGCATAAAAAAGAAAAGTTTTTGTATTATTTGTATTGTATTTTGTTTTTGTATTATCATTCATATTCTCTGAAAATCACAAATTCTGCCAGGGTATGTAAACTTATGAGCACAACTGTATTACAGGAATAACCATTCTCTGTTAAAAGTACTTTGGATGTTGGAGTACTTTGGAGTTGGACTCACTGATGTAGCATCAAAGAGATGGAAAGGGGCATAGAGCACCATTACTGCACTGACTCTCTCTCTAATCTGTCTGTGAGAAGAGAGAGAAATGTCAATGTCAGAGAAAACAGTAATGTGTCATGTATGACATGGGCAACGTTCAGCATAGTGTTGCATAGTTTTAAGAAAACAGAGTCATCTCAGAAAACTGTATAGTTACAGTGAAAGTAAATAATAGCACAATTTCGAGATGATTTAGTAGATAGCTCATTCATGATGTGAGATCATCTATAAAAATAGATTTCAAATACAAAGTGGGAACAATGACATTAATAAAACCATTTAATTTACAATGCTTAATTAATAATAGATTAAGTGTGGTGTACTCACTGATCATTGGAGAAGATGTAAGAAATGACATCTTTGCTACTGACAATGATAACTGCCAAGCACACTGAGACGGAGACTGTTTCAAAAGCACAGTATAATTATCAAGGAGCATGTCAGTGGGATTGATTTTAGTGTACCAGACACACAAAGATCAATCATAAGCCTTAAGAAATCTGATATGCAACTATTCCTTCCACAATACTGAAATTTTATCAAATTGTAATATCCATTATTGTGATTAATAATTTATTAGTTTTCTCTTGTCTTTTTGCCACTATAATGTAAGCATGGGTGTGTTTAAAGTTGAATCTTGATGAATAACAAACAACTTAATAATGGACATATGTTACGGACAAGTCTGTTTTGCAAGTGTTTCCCAAATGCCTACAGTACAAGAAATTTTATGAACGAGTTCTAAGTCCTTCTTCTTAAGACAACAGCATAATAAACAGATAATAGATAATAACAGATAATAATAAAAAGATGCATTTCTTAGTGCTTACTCCAAGGTTTACTACTGTACTGAAGTTGAGTGTGGTTGCTCACTTTTGAATAAAAGCATCTGTCAAATGAGTAACTGACACTCCCATGTTTGTGGCATCCTTACCTCACAGGATCGATGCTATTATTAAGGCATGGAGAGCAAAGAACTTATACATGAGATGTTTTTTTAAGGAAATGTTTCTTCCACTGGCTGCAGTTCAGCTATAATTTGTGGATACCTAGTGCGCTATTTCACCTGCTGTTCTAACTAATTCTCTAAGTTTTCTCTGGGATTGAGGTCTGGTGATTTTGAAGGCCAAATCAAACCAGTCAAACACATATCTGGCCCTATGCCGTCTACAAGTTGTCATTCTGAAATGGATGAGTGGCAAGAATCTGGCCAACAACTAGTAATCTGATTTATCAATGATCTTTTACTGCTGTACAATATGGTGCTGCTGCTGTTGGATTGTTTGTCTAGGGTGCTTACACTCACCCAACAATTTATTAGGAACACTTATAATAATACTATGTAAGGCCTCCCTTTTGGGCTCAAAACAGCCTCAATTCTTCATGGGATGGATTCCAAAAGATGTTGAAAACATTCCTTTAAGATTCTGGTCCATGTTGACATGATTGCATCACGCAATTCCTGCAGATCTTTAGTTGCACTTGCATGCTGTGAATCTCCCTTTCTACAACATTCCTAAGGTTTTCTGCTGGATTCAGGTTCAGTGAAGGACAGCTACTGAAGTACATTGTACTCATTGTCATGCCTATGACACCAGTTTGAGATGACTTTTACATTGTGGCATGGTACATTATCATGCTGGAAGTTGGCACTAGAAGATGGCACTGTGGCCATGAAGGGATGAACATGATCAGACACAATAGTTAAATATGGTGTGGCTTTCAAGCGATGATTGATTGGTATCAACAGGCCTGGACTGGTGACACAAGGCAAGTTGGGTCCTGTGTGTCTCAGCAAGTAACAAGAGTCATCAGACCAGGCTACTGTAGCCCCAGTTTTCTGTTCTTGGCTGACAGAAGTAAAACCTCACATCATCTTCTGCTGTTGTAGCCCAACTACCTCAAAGTTTGACATGCTCAGCATTCTGGGATAGTTTTCTACCCACCACATTTGCACAGAGCAGTTATATGAGTTACTGTAGCCTTTCTGTCAGCTTGAACCAGTCTGGCCATTCTCCATTGGGCTCTCTCATTAACAAGTTGTTTCTATCCATATAACTGTTCCTCACTGGGTGTTTTTTTCTTTACTGAACCATTCTGAGTATACTTTAAAGACGGTTGTGGGTGAAAATCGGTTGTGGGTGATAAGCAGTTACAGAAATACTCAAACTAGCCTGTCTGTCACCAACAATTATTCCATAGTCAAAATCAATGAGATCACATTGTTTCCACATTGATGGTTGATGTGAACATTACCCGAAGCCTCTGATGTGTATCTGCATGCTTTCATGCATTGCACTGCTGCCACACTATCACCTGATTAGATAATTGCCTAAATTAGTAGGTGTATAAGGTGTTCCTAATAAACACTTTGCCAGTCATGCTGCTGCACCCAAAAGTACCTGCACAGGCTATAGTGACCTTGGTGGATAGCTTGGCCTGTTCAGGGTTTCCAGCCCCCAGAGCATTTCCCACTCTCACACTGCCTGCCAAACTGAGACCCATAGGAAACTGGCCAAAAAAACAACTGTTTAGACAGTGTCCAATATGACAGTAGTTAACAATATTTAGATTTTACTATATTAATAACACAGATAACTTCTTCATCAAAATATGCTTAAAGTATTTACCATAGATGCAATAGCTGCTAATGCAAAAATAACTGCTTGGGATCCCAGCTCAACGTCACTTATCAAACCTGCCATGCAAGAAATAGGAAGCAAATGATCATCACTGCAGGATGAATTTTAGATTTAAATGTTAAATCTAAATGCCCATGGCACATTTACAAGGCTAAACATTACAATTTCATTCAAAACACTATTAATAACAAGGGCCTTTGCATACATTTTACCTGCTAAAAATGAGCCCAGCTCGTAGGTCCACCACTCTAAACTCAGCATTAATATGCCTGGAATGCCCAACCGCATAAAGTCACCCCATTCCTGTAGACAATCCATAGTCAAGCCTGTACAGTGGAGAGACATAGGATGTACACATTATTAGCTTATGATTTTCCATAGTAAACACATAAATAAGGTCATGTCTGTACTTACGTATAGTTAAAAAATATGTAACATATATTTACAAATAAATATATACAAATAACATACTAAAAATATGTTAAAGAATATCAGGCCACTTATCAGTCAAAAAAACATAATGAAGGCTGCTGGGTTTTGCATTTACAAAAAAAGCCAGTGACACAGTCAACATGCCCCAAAGAACTGTGGCAGATTCATCAAGATTCTCAGTATAACACTGCACAATTTATACCTGGGAACACTAAGAAAAAAGGACAGCAAATACTGATTTCCTTTAGTTTAGTTTATTAATGCTTACTACACTTTATAGTATTTTCTTTTATGTTGAAACATATTAATTAACTTTGAAGCCATCTTTGCTTTACAGTGTGTTTTTGCACAGTATTGTAAAGTTATTAGCTAGTGAGTTTTAAAATAGTTCTTCTGGAAACAGTCACATTTGCTTCTTTTTTGCATGCAAAACCCTGCAGCCTTCATTATGTCAGCCTTCCACAGTCTGTTATGTAAACTAATATTTTACACACCCAAAACAGTTCCAAAAAACTTGGGACACTTTCTAAAAATGCATTAAAAACTGAAATCTCTGATTTGTTAATTCGCTTGAACCTTTATTTAAAGACAAAAGGACAAAGGAAAGATTTTCAGTGTTTTCAATGATGAACCTAATATTTTTTTTTTATATATTAGAAATTGATGCCTGAAACACACTCAAAAAGGTTGGGACAAAGGCATGTTTTCCACTGGGTCACATCACCTTTTCCTTTAATTCTACTTTTTAATTGTTTGGGAATTGAAGATACTAACTGTTGCAGTTTTGCAAGTGGAATTTTTGCTCATTCTTGTTGTATACAAGATTTTAGCTGGTCAACAGTTGTGTTCCCTGTTGTGTGATTCTCCTCTTTATGATGCTGGGAAAAAACATCATCTTGACAGCATATGTTTCTCCAAATACCGTATAAAATACAGTATAAGTATAAATTAATATATGGCTTCCTCTTTGTATAATACAGTTTCAGGTTGCATTTCTTGATGCAGTGGTGGACTGTGTTAAGCGACAGTGATTTTCCAAAGGACTCCCGAGCCCATGTGGTAGCACGATGGTTTCTCAAACAATACCACCTGAGAGCTCCATGGTCACACACATTCCACAGCAGTTTCTGTCCTTAGCCTTAACACATTAAGATTTCCCCTGACTCTCTCAAACTTTTCATGATATTATGAAAGACCTAAATTATTTGCAATCCTGCACTGAGAAATGAAGTTTGGCATTAAGTTTAATCTAGATAACGTGATCTGTTACCAGTTAAATTGCGAATTGTGGAACCTTCCATAACAGTGTTACTTGTACTACTTTTATTTTGCCTCTGTTAAATTTCTTTATATTTAATAAATATATTTAAGTTTGTCATTGAAAACAGTAAAAAGCTTTTCTTTGTCCTTTTATCTGTTAAATAAAGTTCCAAGTGAATTAACAAATTTCAGATGTAAAGCTTTATATATATAAATTTGTTTTTATATAACTTAATCATTATTGAGATATATTTCAAAATGCTCATTTGTCTGCTAGAAAAAAACTACCCCTGAAACTACCACTAAACATCTGGATCTATTACATGAACTGACCATGCCAAGTGTCCTTATGAAGACCTTTATACCAGATGTAGATGAACAGTGTAACAGCCATGGCATATTCTGCGGCAACTGTGGCCACCGCTGAGCCTCTGTACATTAAAAAGTCACAATAATACTGCCTTTTTTATTTAATTATATTCAATCATTATCTCTTCATACATATATTATGGTCAGGCATGTCTATAGTTGGACAATCTATATTTGAACCATTACTGATTTTCTCTACTTACGCAATGCCAAGATCCAAAACGAAAAGGAAAATGTAGTTGCACAAGGCATTGATCACATTGCCTACAGCCCCACATATAACCAATGGCCATGTGATTCCCTAGAAGGAGAAGCATAATTAAATGTACAAACTGTACACTGAATGATCACTGGATTAGGAACACCTAGCTAATAACGGGTTGGTCCACCCTTGGGATTAATTGCAGCAGCATGCAGACATGAGGGAACAGACTCCACAAGGTGGTGAATAGGTGGACATTTTGCAGGTAAGTGGGAGTGGATTGCACAGCCCATTCTAGCATATCCCAAACATGTTCAATGGGGTTGCAGTCAGGTGAGTTTGGGGGCCAAGACAGTTTTGAGAATTCATTGTTGTGTTCCTCCAACCATTTCTGAGTGATCCAAGTCCAATGATATGGGGCATTGTCCTGGTGAAAAATTGTACTGTTGTTGTCACTCCAGACAAGTCCAAGGTCCAAGGTCCAAGGTCCATTGACGCATTTCGTTGGCCCATGAGAGGTGTTGGTTGCGATGATGGATGGTCAACAGCAGCACACTTGGTGGTCTATGGCTATTGTACCCTAGTTGACACAGGGTACATTGCATGGTCAAATTGGTTGCGCTTGTCTACTGTTGTACTGGTGGGTGAGCTGTTCCACTATGGCACATCATTGCTGTGAGACCAGTCGTGACACGCAGCACTTGCCTCTCAGATCAACCACACGTGGCCGGCTGCTGTGCGGCTTGTTGTTCGTAGATGGTTCCTCCACTCTTGGTACACCCGTGATAACGTGGTATGGGAACAGCCCACAAGTGCAGCTGTTGCTGAAACACTGGCACCACACTTCGGGGTTCCAATTATCTGTCCCGGCCAAAGTTGCTCAAGTCACTCCCTTTACCTATAGCTGGTAAATGTTGCCTTCAACTGTACAGTGGACAGGTCAACACCTCATATGAGAGCTGATTTGACATAATTGGGGGCACTTTATCAGTAATCATATACCTGCCAGGTGTTCCTAATTCAGTAATCATTCAGTGTATTACACCATTCCAGTGTATTACACCATAACTTGTTTTATTATTTATTTACCTGATTTTGAAGATATGTTGTCTCTACTATGTACGTAAATAATCCCTATAAGAAAAATACAACCCATGATTCCTCTTTGTAAATTAGGTTCCCATTGGCAGAATATACTGAATTTTATCTACTGAATTTTAGAGAATTTAGGGTTGTGAATTCAAATACAGTGTGTACATACTGGAAGAGCAGCCATGAAAATCTTCACATAGAGCTGAGCTAGTCTGAAATTGACAAACATGGGGGACTAGAAACTCAGGTATTCAAGATAAAAAGACTGAAATATAAAATACAATAAATTCTATACAGTATTTAACAATAATAAACTAACCTGGCAACCTCTGGGTTCTGTTTAACAGCAATCAGTAATGATTCTGTGTTTATTAAAATGGCCCAGCAAGGGAAGCAGGCCAGCATTAAGAGGAGAAATGTCCTCTGCACAATCACGCCAACTTGCTTAAGGTTCCCACTCCCAAAAGTCTGTCAGTATCATTTAACAGAAACAGTACAGGTTGATTAATAGGAATCAAACATATTAGTACGGGATGTTAAAAAAATGAAACATCATACATAGTATATCCTGTAAATGAGACCTCCCTACAAATGATGCTGAATCCAATAATAATTATACAGAAAAACAATTATTTCTCTTTAGATTCTACAGTAAATCTCTAACAGGGTTCATTTTAGAATCCTAGAATAAGAATAAGAATATTTTTAAATGTTCCTCTAAACATTGATGTTGCTAGACCTGTTTTAGGGGGAGTACAGCCACCCCTAAATGTTCTCTAGCCCCCCTAAATAAACATGCGTTATTAGTTTAAATAGTCAATAGTGTTTATTGTTTATTCTCTCTTATTCACCTGTGCTATCTGTCTCCATATTCACAATGTAATGAAATTTGACTCACTAGGACCTGGGGAAATGCTGCTGCCCAATAACATCCCTGAAAGTGGTCTGTGAGCACCTATCGCTCTGCACCGCTTTACTAAAATACTGAACACGCTGTGTGTGAGGTAGAAGGGCTGAATGGAGGGGATTTTAATTTCTTTTACAAACATTAATTAACCAAAATGAAAACTCATTGATGTACTAGTGGTAATTACTAGAGCTGTCATGCGATAAATTTTTTAATAAAAAAAATTTTATTAAAAAAATGTAATCATGCATTAATCTGGGTTTTAACACACATTTCGATTCGCGTTGTACATGTACAACGTTTCATCACATTTATTTCAAAAGTGGATACAAAATTAGTCTGAACAGCGTTGTTTGATTTATCATGCTAAATACATCCAAGTGCTGACGTTGATGACATTGCAGCACGTTCCAAAATTTAGTGACCGAGTTCCCTATGAAGAGCCCTTGGGATTCTGTACCATGTACAGCGTGTAGGGAGCAGGGATACAGCTTATTGACCCTTGTGATCAGAATGCAGCCTAAAACGAGTAATGTAGCGCTCAAGTTCAGAATGTTTGTGTTCACTGATGGCGCCGTTGGTTTGTGTAATTTAACTAATTATTAATCTGCGTAAAAAATCTGCATAGTGGTGTTAAAATTTTTTTTATTGTGTTCAATTCTTTAATGCATTAGTGCGTTCCTTAATACGTTAATTTGACAGCACTAGTAATTACATTATGCTAGCAAGGAAACCTGATGATTAATGAACATAATGAACATGCTGAAAAAGCCAATTAAACAGTTTATGCATTATACATTTAAGTATTCATGGCAGACATGAATAAATGGCTTGTTCTCTCTTGTTTTTTGACTGTATATTTTACAGATACTGTTTATAATAAGTTAATAGCTGATCATAACTCAATATTATTATTCTACCTGTAGATGGATATAGGAAAAAAAAATGTGTAAAGGCAGCAGCTCCTCCAAAGGCCAGTCAAGTAAGAGGAATTTTACAGTTTCAATAAAACAAATAAAGTTAAATAAAGTTTAACTGGCATTTGATAAAAAAAAATACTTGTTACTAAAGTCAGGAAAGAAGGGGGAGTAAAAAAGAGGAAGGAGGTTGGTGGAGCAGATTGGTGATGGATATAAGCCATATAGTGAATTTGATTATATAGGTTTGTTACTCATTCTATGCATAAACTATATAGTTTTAGTAATAGTTTTCTTTAAAAAAAGTTTTTGGATTTAAGAAAAGTCTATATTTTCAGTATTTGAGTAGTGGATGTTAATGGATGGATTGTAGTTAAGTCATATAAGATCTGTACCTAATACATAAACATAGCACAAAAAGTAAGGAAATTTGTGTTTGGTAGATTATTTTTTGGTAGATCTTTATTGTAACAATGCTTCTTGGCAATAAATCTTATATAGTTGGAAAGCCTGTTAATTTTCCTTTTAAATGGTGCCACAATTGTAAGGAACATGCATTTGTGGGATGAGCATTAAAGCTGATAATGAGGGTTATGGCCATGAAAAATTTGCCAAATCCTCTCTTCCATTGCCAAACAGTTTATTCTGCCTTATTCTCATTTGGTGTTTGGTGCACTGGATGATTGAAGTTTGAAGAAACAAGACATATTGGCAATTTAACAATTTATTCATTTATCAAACAGAAGTCTCAGTAATGTGTGGAAGAACCATACACAGCCTGGCACCTCCTCCTCTTGCTGGTCACCAGCCTGGTCACACACTGCTGTGGGATGGCATCCCATTCTTCAACCAGCATTTGTCGCATGTCAGCCAACGTGGTTGTGTTGGTCACGAGCAGCACGCCCAAGCTGATCCCACAAGTGTTCAATGGGGTTGAGGTCAGGACTGCTGGCAGGCCATTCCATCCTC
>JAOUQY010145690.1:0-13011 GCA_028566355.1 Doras micropoeus
TCACAATGCCAAGTTAACTCTGAATGTGTAAACCTACAAAATGTGCAGGGGGTTGAATATTACTTGGAGGCACTGTACTTGTAACTGTCCTGTACTACCCGAAAACTATTTCACACTACTTGGGTCAAATCATGAATAGTATGTAGTATGTATGACAGGCTGAAAAAGAACATGTATATAACTAGACACAAATGTATAATTAGACAGCAAAAGGAATGTTTTCTTACTTCAAAAAACTAATCTTCCATAGTTTTGGGCACCAAATAGCAAAGCTGTTTAAATGAGTTAGATTTTAAAAGTTAAGATATTTTTCTTAATGTACAATTGTGTATTCTTACCATACACAGTGTCTTGTGTGTCAAGTCTCCATCCTGCTTTCGGTTCATCTGAAAGACTCAACTGCAAAACTTCAAGTTGATTCAACAGGCTGAAAATTATTTGCCTTGTGCATGCTCACACGCGCACAAAAGCATGCAAAATGAATTTATCTTAAGAGAGTTTCAGTAAGTGAAACGGGCAGCTAATATTTATTTCACACTTACTTATCTCTTCTACATTTGCAAAAATCCTGGCTTGAAATTCAGAATCAATTGCAAGTGTGCATGTGATTAAAAAAGCAGTGAGCAGTAAACAGTGTACATAATATACCGTTAGTCTGAGTGTCTCATTAGGTTGAAATGAGCACTTGATAGGGGTGTAATGATGCATCGGGCCATGTAAATGATAATAAGCCACAGCTTGCCCTGACTCCTTCTACCCTCAGTCTGTGCCTATAAGCATATTATGTAGTTGCTGCAGATACAGATGGGAGCGAGGTCTGCGCGTTGACCGAAGTGTCTACCATTTTACACATTTGGAGACCGTAATTTCTGGATGAAAAGTGCTGCAATGTTTATATTTCTCAACTCAGTTGTTTTTATTATTCAAGGGTTTGTGATTTATGTGGAGTACATAAGTTTTTTTAAAAGTAACTTTGAATCTCGATAGTTAGGCTATAACCTCTGCTAGAGTAGCTAGAGTGATTTCTTTTGTAGTGTAATATGCTATATAGGTTAGACCGGAGTGATTAATATTTTCTGAAATAGGCAGCATAAAAAGAACTGACTTGGACCCAACTGTATGTGCACAAAACTAAAAAAGTTAGTCTGAAGTACCAGAAAAGCTGGCACTGGAGCCTATGCAAAATACATAGAAACCTATGCTCATCATATTGTTGCATCCAGCAGTGCATATATAAATCTATGGAATCTTCTAGAGCTGTTTGTGGCATGAGAATGGCAAGTTATCATAATTTTGCGATTTTCAATGCAATTTAATAGTTGGAGCTCGTGATATGGGCCATAGCATTTTGGAGGTAGAAGCAAAGTTTGAATTTTCATGAATAAGCATTTCAAGGGTGTACCATGACTACATGAATTCTGGCAAAACCTCAAAATTGCGACAGCATTGTGGGTGTAAAAAGTGTCTGGATGAATGTGACCAGCATCAGCTGGCAAGAATTGTTTCACGCGACAGGCATGCAACATCAGCATTCAATGCTGGGTTCTCAGCAGACATAAGTGTGAGGACTGTGCAACGTTCCCTCCAAGATCCGGTGGGGTACCTAACAAGTATTAACTGGTATACCAGTTTTTCTTGTAATTCAGTATGTCTTCTTTAATGAGACTGTGACCAAAATGGTTGTGTATGTGACGTTTGTTTTTTGAGAGTTAAAATTCTCAAAAAACAGGAAACCAGTGATTTGGTTTCTCTCTGCTATTGGTCTGCATCAGACGATTTGTTCCCTCATTAATAATGTATAAATGCAAAAAAGCCACACAGTAAGCTTAAATCTTCATAAAGACAGATCATAGATGTGTGGTAATGTCGGGAATGGAGATAAGTTAGAGTTTAAATGTTAAAGTTTAAATATAAACAAATGTTTTATATTAAAGTTCAAATATTAAATTGAATCTTGAATAATTTGTGAATAAATGATGGCTGAATTCATTACAATGGCAAATATTTCTGGTCAAGCCTAGGGCATAATAATAATAATTATAAGAAGAAGAAGAAGCAGCAACCAAAGACGGAGATCGCTAGTTTGAGTCCGGCTGATGATATAGCTGCCCATAGCCGGGAGCTCAGAAAGCAAAATTGGCCATGCTTTCAGGGTGGGAAAACACTGTCCAGTCATGGGTGTCTGTGAGCTCACATACAGAAGGTTGACAGGAGCGCTTTCCTCCGAGTGTGTTACATCACTCCCGGACGTTGCATGAACAGCAGTTCGAAATGAGGCAGCGGCCTGCGTCAAGTGTTTCGGAGGAAGCATGTGATGGCTTCGCCCTCTCTGACTGGCAGCTCGTTGTGTGACATGGGAGAAATACTGATGGGTGGGAATTGAATACAACTAAATTAGGGAGAAATTTTTTTCCCCCAAAAAAATAATGGGGGGGGGGGGGAGGAAATAAAATAAATAAGTTCCTTAATTTTATTACCATTCATTTTTGTTTTTCTTTTACAAGCTATTTTATAAGACATTTTCAGAATTTGTTTTTAATGTTTACATCTGAATGATCTTTTTATTACCACTCATGTTTATCTGATTCTTAGCATTTTGACCTGCTAGACAATATTGTATTGAAAAGCAGCTTAAGACATTTTTATAATCCGCTCTGTATTTTATGATTTGTACAGGCTGCAAAGTCATCCTCTCCTTAAAACAAGGTGAGCCAAATCATTTTTGGTGTCATCCCACTAGTGCTACCAGTGGAAAAGTTAGTCTGGAGCCCTAGAAAGAGTTTTATAGTGCATTGTATTTTTTTGGTTCTATTTTTTCTTTGCACTCTCCCCCTCTCTTGAACATAAGCGCATATGCTGTCATGCCTGCTGAATATTTAGAAATACTAGGAACTGCTAGTGAGTTAATCATAAACAGGAGGATGCTATTATCTGTCTATATTCTGTCATCCAAAAATGGTGCATCATCATTGGTGCTCCTTAATACTGCCTCATTCATTGAGAACAGACACATGTGCTTCCAATGGTTAGCTATAACTTCCAGAGACACGGTAACATGTCATCAATCTTGCATAACAATAACAATCTTGCATAATGCATGGCTCTAATACGTTAGCATAGCAGCAACAGTGCAGAGCTTTATAGAACTTTATAGTGACCACTACTAATGTGCACATTAGCAACACATGCTAATAATTTTAATATATAATGCTAGGATGGAGAGAAGAAATAAACAGAACTTATGGTGGTGTCTCGCCACTGTCTTGACGAAGCGCTCCGGGATGCTTGCGCTTCAGGTGCTCGTGCATAGCTGTCATGCTGCTGTGATAAGCCATCTCCATTTGGCAAAGCTTACATAGCACCACACTGTTTGGTCTCTGTACAAAATACTCCCAAACTTTAGATGCCCATGTGCAAGTTTTTTTTAGCCGCAGCCTGCTCCCCGGAGAAATCCATGTTTTTAGTGGGTGTGGCCATCTGGGAAAAGCGTCGACGCGCATTTTTGCAAATCAACATATTTTTGTAGTCGATTATGTCGACGCGTCACCCCACCACTATTCGGTAGCAACATGTAGCTAACAAATACTTCAGAAATGTTAATGCCAACACATCCATTTTTCAGTTTCTGAATAAAGTTGTGGTATTCATGTATCCATAAGCATGGTATTGTTCATTAAATATTATAGTACTAAACCGTGTTCCAAATTATTATGCAAATTATAATTTTCTCAGATTTTTCTAAATGGTCAATGCAAATGACAGTCAGTATAATTTAAAAGTCTATATACTTTGCTGAGGTCATTTTCACATCTTCAGGGACCCTAAAGGGGCCTACCAGCTCTCTCCCTATGATTCCGGCCCAAAACATGATTCCGCCACCTCCTTGCTGAGGTTGCATCCTTGTTCGGAAGTGGTGGCCATCCACCAACTATCCACTTCTCCATCCATCTGGACCATCCAGGGTTGCATGGCATTCATCAGTAAACAAGACTGTTTGAAAATTAGTCTTCATGTATGTCTGGGCCCACTGCAAACTTTTCTGCTTGTGAGCACTGGTTAGGGGTGGCCGAATAGTGGGTTTACGTACAACTGCAAGCCTCTGGAGAATCCTACACCTTGAAGTTCGTGGGACTCCAGAGGCACTAGCAGCTTCAAATACCTGTTTGCTGCTTTGTAATGGCATTTTAGCAGCTGCTCTCTTAATCCAGTGAATTTGCCACAAATCTCTTCACAGTACAATGGTCATGCTTCTGTTTTCGTGAAATATATAGTGTTTTCATTCCTTGTCCAAGGCACTGCATGATTTCACGCTTTTCAGCAGCAGAGAGATCCTTTTTCTTTCCCATTATTGCTTGAAACCTGTGGCCTGCTTAATAATGTGGAACGCCCTTCTTAAGTAGTTTTCCTTTAATTGGGCTCACCTGGCAAACTAATTATCACAGGTGTCTGAAATGAATTTCAGTAGTCCAAAGAGCCCTGAGACACAATACCATCCATGAGTTTAATTGAAATACATAAAAATAAATCTATGTCACTTAAATCCAATTTGCATAATAACTTGAAACACAGTGTATAGCAGAGGTGTCTTTAAAAATTGCAGCAATTACAGTAGTATTCTACCCCATCTGTGACTGTTATGGGGGTATGGAAGGTAAAATGTTATTTTTGGATGGGTGCCTTAAAATGTTTTACTTGACTTAGTTTTCAGTGCCAGAAATGTGTTCTTTTTCCTCCTAGAACCCTCAATGTGAACTGAAAGCAGGATGATCACTTGTTGTAATTATCACTGCTACTGAGTAAAAAAAAAAAGCTTCTTGCAAACTAAATAATTAAAATAATTTCTCTACTTGATGCAGCTGCCTGGTGCTACATAATACGCTGATTGACACAAGTACGTTATTAAGACAAGATTGATTAATAATATATCCAAAAGACAAATAAAAAAAAGTGTTTTTCTGATAGGGTAGTAAAGACATCCCCATAAGTGGATAAGACTTTTTTCTTGCCGTTTTTGCTTTGGACTGTAAGAATCCAAATATAAATCCATATCCTGATTTCTTTAAGGCTGTTTTATGATAAGTTAGGATAACTCAACAAAATAAGTGACAGTTACAATCCCTATTTCCAGAAAAGTTGGGACACAATGCAATAAAAACTATAAACAGTAAATTGTTTGAACTTCTATTAACTGATAAATGTGCACAGAAAACATTTTCAATTGTTTCACTGATGAACATAATTTTTTAAATATAAAAAACAATAGAATGTGACGCCTGCAAAACACTCAAAGTTGGGACAAAGGCAAAATACACTAGTGTTTGGCCTCGCCTCTTAATCAGTGTAGTCAATGAAAGCTGCATGCAAGCCTTACATCAAGCACAGTGCCAAGCGTCTGATGGAGTGGTTTAAATCATTTAGCCACTGGACTCTGGAGCAGTGGAAACATGTTCTGTGGAGTGATTAATCACACTTCTCTATCTGGCAGACTGATGGATGAGTCTGGGTTTGGCGAATACCAGGAGAACATTACCTGCCTGACTGCATTGTGCCAATTGTAAAGTTTGTTTGTGGAGGTGGGATAATGCTATATATATATATATATATATATATATGATAATGCTTTTTTCAGGAGTAAGTCCTAGGCCCATTAGTTCCAGTGAAGGGAGACTTTTTTTTTACAATTGTATGCTTCCAACTTTGTGGGAACAGTTTGGGGAAGGCCCTTTTCTGTTCATGCATGACTCTGCCCTAGTACACAAAGCAAAGTCTATAAAGACACAGTTGGGTGATCTCAACCCCAATGAACACCCCTGGGATGAATTAGAATGGAGATTGTGAGCCAGGCCCTCTTGTCCTACATCAGTGTCTTCCTTCACAAATCCTCTTCTGGATGAATGGGCAAAAATTCCCACAGAGACACAGCAAAATGTTGTAGAAAGCCTTCTGAGAAGAGTGGAAGGTGTTATGGCTGCAAAGAGGGGACCGACTCCATATTATTGCCTATGGATTTAGAATGAAATGTCATAAAAGCTTCTCTAGATATAATGTGTAGGTGTCTGAAAATTGTCTGTATTGTGTAAGTCTGACCATTTGCAATTCATAATATCGTGAAAAAGTTCAGAGAGATGGCAGAAGTCTTGATGCATAAAGGCCAATAGCTGAAAATGCTACTGAATGTGCATGACCATCGAGCCCTCAGGCAGTATTGTTTGAGGAACTGTCATGCTCTTGTGACGGACATAGCCGCATGGGAAATCATAGTTTAACACAGTCCACTGCTGCATCAAGAAGTGCAACCTGAAACAGTATAATGCAAAGAGGAAGCCATATATTAATTTTATGCAGAAACCCCAGCGATTTTCAACTTGTTTTTGGGTAAAATAAACAGGTTTATGTGCCAAACTGAAAAAGACCACCCCAGACTGTTACTGTATGTGAAGGTACTATTGATACAAAAGCTTATTGGTATTTGAGAGAGAGACTTGAGGAGAGTGAAGAGAAGACTTGCTGCCTTCAAGATGGCATTTTCCCAGGAATGCCATGGCTGTTTCAGCAGGACAATGCCAGGCCTCATTCTGCACAAGTTACAACAGCATGGGTTCATAGACATAGTGTGTGTGTGCTTGACTGGCCTGCCTGCAGTCCAGATCTGTCACGTGTTGAAAATGTATAACGCATTATGAAGAGCAGAATCAGACAAGGGTGACCATGGATTGTTGAGCAGCTCTTTGCCCGTTCTTGCTTTATACAAGAGTTTCTGCTTAAAAGTCCACTTGCAACAATTAGTTCAATCAATTCCCAAACAATTAAAAGAAAAGGTGACGTGTCCCAGTGGTAAACATGCTTCTATTTCTGAGTATGTTGCAGGCATCATGTTCCAAATTTGTTTACATTTAATAAATGGAATTAAATTAATTGAAAACAATGAATATCTTTTCTTTGTCCTTTCTTTTGTCCTTTTTTCGTTGTCTGTCTTTGTCTGTTAAAGGTTCAAGTGAATAATAAATATATCCACACACACACACCCCCACCCACCAGATATTGAGAAAGTGTCCCAACTTTTCCAGACATGGGGTTTGCAATATACAGTGTGACTTGTCGCAAAGCCTTTGGGAATTTTAGGATTATATCTTTGCATAGCACTACTACATATTGTTCTGTTCTAACAATGTTCTAAATCTGTTATAAATCATTTTGCTGTTTGTGTGATGATTTATTCACACCATAATTGGAATGTTTGGAAATCATTACATTTTTGTTTTGTTTTTGATCATAAAAGCGTAGACATAAAATTTTACCATGATTTTATTATGAAGACCTATTTCAACAGTTTTCCATATTTTCATCATTTTTTTAAAGAATATTGATTAATAATAATTCTAATATAATATTCTATACTAATAATAATTACTAGGTACTCATTGTCCTCCTGCACACAGCTTGTGTTGGAGAGCCTCATTTTAACATAGGTGTACATTAGTGCCATTTATACACTAGTTTTCACTAAAAATACTTTTGAAAAGTATACCGCTTCTATTTCCCAACAAAAATTGCAGTTTAGCAACTCCATGTATGATTCCAAAATGAATGATAATTGTGTGGGCTTTGTGAACTTTGTGAACTGATATTTGCTGACACTCCATGGAAGTTCCTTGCACTTTTACATCATAATTATGGGCCCCATAAAAGGTTTAGATAGGCCTACAAAGACTTGTTGAATATAATGTTTTAGATTATTTTAAGGGCAGTAAAATTAGAATATGACTAAAATGGTATGATTTTCACTTTACTCTAATATGCTGATCTTTGCAGATATGTTCAAGTGTGAGTAATAGCAGATCTACAGTGAAAAATGTTAACCATGAGGAAACATATCACACTTCCTACTACATAAAATGACTACATAGAAACTGTGCTGTGACATGAACTGAAACCCTGTGCCCCTCCACTTATCTCATATTAGTAATCTCTTGTCACCTCTCGATTTTCTCAGTTGAAGAGGCCCCCTTACTTTATTTAGAGGTGAAAAGGTTTTATGTTTGTTAATGTGAAATGAGATTTAGCAATTTTGTTTGACTTGGCTAACTTTAGACAACTATATAGAGAATGGGTAAGTATGCCATGGCATGCTGCATTATGAGTAGTGATCGCAGTAATTTAGGATACACCTCTTCAAACAAAAATCAAGAGAGGGCAAAAACATGAAGGGAGTGCGCAAAGATTAAGTGCAAGGATACTTCCAGAGAGGCTGAACAAGAAAACACAGCAGCGCTCTTGGAGAAAATAAAGGAAATTAAACGGCTCGATCCTTACAAACACAGTGAACGCTTAGGTGATCCCAGCAAGCTAATGCAAGTAACATTTCCATCATTCATTGTGGTAACATGGTATGAAACATGCGCTATATGTTTGGACACCTACACTTTACACCTGCTTGAGCTTTTATGACTTCACTGGAACTAAGGGGTCTAGACCAATCCCTGAAAAACAACCCCATGCCATTGTCTCTCCTCCACAAAACTTCACAGAAGGCACAATGCAGTCAGGCACATAACGTTCTCCTGTCATTTGCCAAACCCAGACTATGTGCTTTAAACTACCCTATCCGACGCTTGGCATTGTGCCTGGTGATGTAAGGCTTATATGAAGCTGCTTGGCCATGGAAACAAATTCCATGAAGCAGCCGGTGCACAGTTTTTGTGCTGATGTTAATGCCAGAGGAGGTGTGGAACTGTGCAGTCATCGAGACAGCAGAGCATTGGTGACTATTATGCACTATCAGCACTCAGTGACCCCACTGTGTAACTTTATGTGGCCTGTCAATTTGTGGCTGAGTTACTGTGGTTCCTAAACATGTCCACGTTTTAATACCATGCTTGAATTCACTGAGCTATTTAGAATGACTTATTCTTTCACAAATGTTTTTAAAGGCAGACTGCAAGGCTGCATGCTTGATTTTATACATCTGTGTTAACATGAGTACATGAAACACCTGAATTCACTACTTTTTTTCATGTAGTGTATGAACAATACTGTTAATTCAGCATATGTACTTCATAATCAGTTCACATGGTTTGTCATGGTTTATGGTTTCTTAACATTGGGGCACATATTGGTCCAAGCACAGCACCCAGACACAATCTTGTCAAGGAAAATCATGTCCTCTATTTCATATGGGAGAGCACCATTATCACTGGTATGGTGCATTTGATGTGTAGACATGTAATCATCTCCTCCACATGGACCCAGAGGCAAACTGGGGACAAGCTATCTGCTGTGTCTCCACATCTTTTGTGTCCAGCTGGCAGTGTTCTCTTGGCCTCAGCTACATATGGTGGGGCAGCTTCATCCTTTTTTGCTCTCTGGTCAGCAGGTGCAGTGTTGTTCCCTGTGAGAGTTTGCTGTGTGTGTGTCCTCTGGATAAACGTTTCAGTGTATGCTGCTTTGACTTTTGTGTGCCTGAGGTGTAATGATGGTACACAGATAAGATTATACTTGAATATTCTATAGACTGGTTTGCTTGGGGAAAAAAAAAAGCATTTCATTGATTACTATGCAACTATGCAGCCAGTTAGTTAGCTGTGTATCAACAACCCAGCAATCCTATGCTGAGTGTACACTGCTAGTAGTAACCACATTACAGCTAAATTTGTTTTGATTTTAACTTGCCTGCATGGAATTGCTGTGAACACATGAACATGTATTAGGAAACATCGCTGAAGGTGATGTTTGTTCCATCTTACAGCTGATACCCATGCCGTACGATGTCTTCGTTAACTCGGCACCTGAGTTCCATTGTTTTGCTTCCACGCTGGAAAAGCTGAAAAATCGCACACCATTTATGTTTTCCATGTTAGTTGGGAGGGTGAAGAATACAAGGGCGAACACTTGTATTCCTCTGTGTTTTTAAGTGGGTAGTATAAATGCTACCAATGTCTGTCCACTACTCTTACTACTAGGTCTCTACCATACCTTGTCTTAACCTCTCATAGTGCTTCACATTGCTTACTTCAGCTGACATCACAATCCCCTTCTCTCTCTCTCTCTAAAAAAAAAAAAATAATAATAATAAAAATATTATTATTATGTGGTTAGTGGCTATGCAGCCAGCTAGTTGTGCAAAGTTAGCTCTGTTGCAACAACTCTATACCATGTATGCTCAGCTTCCAGTAACAACATAAAATCAAATGCGCTTTGATTATAACCTGTATGTTAAATCTGTATGAAAATGCTCTGAACAACTGCCATGAATGCCTTGTGCTACTCACTTTATCTGATGCCACCATCCCATTCTGCTCACTTAGAGAATGGGATTGTGTTATCAGCTGAAGTGCGCAACACAAGGCACTCTGAGATGTTAAGACAAGGTACTGTAGAGACCAAGTAGTAATGGTAGTGGTGGTAGATGTTGCAGTCTTGTTTATAGTATCAAATTTAACAATACAGTGGCATAGTGAGCACTTGTTGTATTATCAATTGACATAATCGTTCACAACTGGCATGAAAAATATGTCGCAAATGGTGTGCAATTTTTTCAGTTTTCTATCTTCAGAAGCAAGTCAGTGGAACTCAGGTCGCAGAGTTAAGAGACATTGTGTGGCATGGGTAGCAGCTGTAAGATCATCTCCAGCAACACTGGCCCACAAATGTTCATTTATTCATGGAGGTTTCATGAAGGTTAGTTATAATTAAAATGCTTTTAACTTTTTATGTGGTTACTGCAAGCTGAGCATACCATAGGTTTGTTACTACACACAGCCAACTTTGTGCAGCTAGCTGGCTGCATAGCTATATAACTAACCAAAGACATTCTCTGTTTTTTTCAGCCAAACCAGCCTATGAAATGCTAGGGTCATCCTGAATGGGTACCATCATTATACCTCAGGTGCACAGAAGTTAAAGCAACACAAAGTGAGTGGTTTAATCGAAGGACAAAGAGAGACAGCAAGCTCTTACAAGGAACAGCACTGCATCTGCAACACCCGTGGATGTAGCTGCCCAGAGAATTTGCAGGTGGATGCACCAAAGAACAGCATTGGAAAAAATCAGGAATGTAGCTGTCGACTTGCCAAAATTATATGCTTGTTGGTGGAGAACAGGATACTGAAGGAACAGCTCTCCCAAAAGAAGAGAATTCCTTGAAAGATGACATGGTCAAGTGGTACGCGTGTATTTCATGTTTTGCGGTTGTGATGGGTGTGCTGATGTAGGTTATTTCCTGTCTACCATAGACAGGCCAAAAACTAATACCTTTCCAGATGCTCCTCTTCAAGCTGTCCTAGAATAGAAAACCCTGAACCTCAAACTCTGCTGTCTCTCGTTTCAAATGCCAGTCCCACATATGGAAAAGCGGCAGGTAAAACAGGTTGATTTGGAAAAACCCTACACAACAATGCTGGCCCATGCATAGTCATGACCCCAAAATTTAATTCAATTCAGTTTTAACCTTGAGAGGAACCAGACTCAAAAGAGAACCAATCCTCTTTTGGGTGACACCTAAAAAGACTGCTATATAGTAACAAAAAAAACTTCAATAGTAAACTGTAAATTCATTAAAGTTTTAATATGATGTCTACTTTGTTCAAATTATAAACTGTTCACTGATGGAGGTTTGACTGATGGAGGTTTGACTGATGGAGTGTAAAACTGTTCATGGAAATTAGTCCTAGTTTGTTTTTCTTTTTAGGTAATGGTGCAGATCTGAAGGGTTTTGGATTATTGGACTACTTGTTTGTTGTGCACTATATCAAAAGCCAAGATTTGTCACTGCTGGATTTTTTAAATATTAAATAAAATGTTGGACTAGTCAGCCATGTCCGTTTGGATTTCTCTCCCAAGAGCAAGCATTGTAGCTGCAACCTGTAAGTAGCTAGCCATGCTCTGTGATTTTATTCACTTTTTGTTGGTGGAAGCCAGATCATCTTAAGTTGAATGTTTCATTGTTAGCTCGATACAAGTTTTTGTTTTGTGTACTCAAGATCAGAAGCAAGTAGTAACTATAGATAACTTTGTAGCTAACTAGCTAATCATTTTTAGCTAGTATAGGTAACTATTAGCAAGTTGGAAGTAGTTAGCATAGCCAATTAGACAGTGTAGCAGAACTAGCAAATTCTGGGTTTTCAACTCCAACTCAGATTATAATAAGTATAATTTTTTTTTTAACAAACTAGGAACGAGAATAAAAGAAGGAAAATCAAGAAATAACAAGGAAAAAAAGGAAGGAAAAGAAAAAAAAGATCGCAAGAAATACTGACTGTTAACTAACACCATAACAGCCAGTTTAAGGAGTGGCTCAGACCGAACAAAGGATGTCTTATGAGTGATCATATGAACTAACTTGCAAAGGAGACATACACTAGTTATTTAATTTGTACTTGAATTAAAAGAGCACAGAACAGAAACCAAATAGGAAGCACCAAATTTGGGCATATGAATGAACACCTGTTACCACTTCACTCTCTCTGCGATGAACAAGATGGCAGGAGATTCAAAATTCCCACGAGGAGTGAAACCTCTGGCTCTCTCTACCTCCAGATCCAACTGACCTGACCTGACCTGGGTGTGTGGGTGGGTGTGGTGGGGCGCTTTTGAAGATGCTCTAAAGGGTTTAAAGTTTGGAAGAGACAACGCTTTGTTCGTCTGAGCACAGAAAGATTTCTAAATTATTCTAAAGAATTATTGACATTCCATTACGTTTCTTGCACAGGGATTATACATGATTCAGAACAACAGAAGTACAGGAAAAATGGGATAAATATATAGCATACCATTTAGTATAATAGCATAAAATATAGCATTGGCTTTATTATGACACATGATTATTATTACCTATTATGACACATGATTATTACAAATAACTTGATCAAATACAGTGCAACTTACTTCTACAGATGACCAGAATCATAATGTTACTACATTCCTAAACATAAAAGATTAAATGTCCATATAAGAAAGGTATCAGTTACTACATTTGTTCAATCGTAACATAGATTAATTGTGTGTATGTGTATG
>JAOUQY010145718.1:0-12991 GCA_028566355.1 Doras micropoeus
AGTTTAACTTTTTGAATGGAATTATGGAAATTAATCAACTTTTCCATGATATTCTAATTTTTTGGAATGGGTCTGTAACATAACATTATAACCACAACATAACATTATAACCACTGGCAGCTGAAGTGAATAACATTGATTATACATTGAACAGTCAGTTCGCAAAGTTGATGTGTAGGAAGCTGGGAGAAAATGCAAACTGAAAAAGATATGACCAAAATGTGTAGGCTAAACAACTGGGTCAGAACTTCTCAAAAATGGCAGATCTTGTGGAGTGTTTCTGGTATGCATCCTTTAGTACTTACCAAAAGTGATCTAAGGAAGAAACACAGGTGAACTGGCGACAGGATCATGGGTGCCCAATGCTCACTCGTAAGTGTGAGAAGCACATCTGGTCCAACTCCAAAAAAATATACTGTAGAAATAATTGCTGAAAAAGTGAATGCTAGCTATGATAGAAAGGAATCAATGGATGACAGCTAGCTGCAGATGGGTAAGCCCATGCTGAAAGCACCTACTATGGGCACGACAACATTAGAACTGGACCATGGTGCAGTGGAAGAAGGTTGGCTGGTGATGAATAATGTTTATCTTTTACATCATGTGGATGGTCAGGTATGTTTGCATCCCTTATCTGGGAAGAAGGATGCACTATGGGAAGCAGGCAAATTGGAGGGTGGTAGATTATTGTCAGCACTCCGGTGACCCTGATATGGTGGTGATGTGTTAGTGTGTGTTGTGCTGGCACGATTGAATCAGACACTGCAGTCCATCGCCTTTGTCGTCTCTGTTGCTCATTAAACTGACGTAAATATTTATTTATTTATTATATATATGTTAGATTTATGTACGAGACACAATATATATCACATTTCTTTATTTATTAAGTGCCTACAGCATACAAAATTAGTCTGAACAGTGTTTATTTATCATGCTAAATACAGCCGAGTGATGTCTTGTAGAACACAACTAATGTAATCTAGATGCAACCCCGATGCTGTTCGCTGTTGATGATGTTGCAGGGCATTCCAAATAGAGCCATTTTAGCGAATGAGTTCCCTATGAAAAGTCCTTGAGATTTTCTACCCTGTCCAGTGGGTAGAGAGCAGGGCAAAAGATTAGGGATCCATGCAATTGGAATGTGGCCTAAAATGAGTAACGTAACAGACAATTTTGGAATGTGTAATTTAACTAATTTTTAATCTGCTTTAACATTTTTTGTGGCATTAATTTTTTTAATTCAGAATTAATTCTTTTATTTGACAGCACTAATATACAGTGACTTACAAAAGTATTCATACCCCTTGAACATTTCCACATTTTATCACATTACACCCACAAACTTAAATGTATTTTATTGAGATTTTATGTGATAAACCAACACAAAGTAGCACTAATTGTAAAGTGAAAAGAAAATGATACATAGTTTTTAATCATTCATTCATTATCTTAACCGCTTATTCCTATTTCAGGGTCAAGGGAGAGCCAGTGCCTAGCCAGCAGCTTAGGGCGCAAGGCAGGAACAACCCTAGACAGGGCGCCAATCCATCGCAGGATACACACATACACACTCACGCACACACTAGGGCCACTTTAGAGACGCCAATCAACCTAACGTGCATATCTTTGGACTGTGGGAGGAAACCCACGCGTACACGGGGAGGACACGCAGACTCCACACAGAAAGTACCCAGACCGCCCCACCCTTTTAAATGGTGACACATTTGTAAGGAACATACATTTGTGGGATGAGCAGTAGAGCTGAGAATGTGGGTTGCGCCCATGAAAATTTTGCCAAAACTTCTCTGCCATTGCCAAACAGCTTATTCTGCCATTAACATAAACTAATTAAGTTTGGTGGACTGGATGATTGAAGTTTGAAGAAACAAGACTTATTGGAAATTTAACAACAGTGGGATGGCATCACATTCTTCAACCAGCATTTGTCGCAACATGGTTGTGTTGGTCACTCTGGCACGAACAGCATGCCCAAGTTGAACACTTGATCCCACAAGTGTTCAATGGGGTTGAGGTCAAGACTGCTGGCAGGCGATTCCATCCTCTCCACTTCCAAATTCTGGAGGTAGTCTCTGATAATCCTGCTCTGTGGGGGCGAGCATTGTCATCTTGGAGGATAGAGTTCGGTCCCAGACTGTGGAGAAATGGGATTGTCACTGGTTGCAGAATTTCATTTAGATATCTCTCTGTATTGAGATGGCCTCCAATGATGACAACCCTCGTTTTTCCAGTGAGGAAGATGCTGCTCCACACCATCACACTGCCTCCACCAAAAGATGTTACTCTATCGGTGCAGCAATCAACATAGCATTCTTCACGTCTTCTCCACACTTTGACCTTACAATCCAACTGCCATAGGCCGAATCTGGACTCATCGCACTGCACATGTTGCCGACACCAGCGCAAACGGGCCTGATGGTGAAGGGAAGTCATGGCAGGCATGCTGGCAACCCGATGAGACCAGAGATCAGCAATCAGGCACCTGATGGGCTGCACCTGGGGGTACCAGAATCTCAAAACAATAGCAACAGCAAAATAATTTTTTGAGATGCACTAGTATATACACACTGATCAGGCATAACATTATTCAATTAAATTCAACTTTATTTCTAAAGTGCTTTTAACAATGGACATTGTCTCAAACCAGCTGTACAAAGACAGGAAATTAGGACAGTTTATAGGTTTTGTCCCTAACTGTTATCCCTAATGAGCAAACTGGTGGCGACAGTGGCAAGGGAATGATAAGCGGAAGAAACCTTCAGAGGAAGCAGACTCAAAAGGGAACCCATCCACATTTGGGTGACACTGGATAGTGCAGTAATAAATAATCCCTTCTATAACTGAGCGCTATATTTTAAGGAAAACTGCAATTTTAACCAGTAAATTGATAAAACAATTTCACATAAAGTCCACATTGTTGAAGATATAAACTGCTCACTGTTGGAGATTTGACTGATTAAGTGCAAAACTGTTCATGGCAGTTAGTCCTAGACATCATCATATGAAGGCTGCTTATATCAACTGCAAAGTTCATGGTTTCTAAGAGTATCTTTAAACTGTCCCTCATGGTGATCTTCAGGATGTCCATGTGGGGCCATCCTCAGCAGGAGTATCTTGTATCCTGTATCTGGTGCCTCTTCATGTCTCGAGCGTTGCATATGTAGCTCAACCATAAAAGGGGTGGGTGGGATGGGGAGGGGTGGAGTGTGGAATTACACATTGTGAGTATACAAGTATTTTGGAGAAAGGTATGCTGCCGTCAAGACAACATCTTTTTGCAGGAACTCCATGTCTCTTTCAGCAGTACACTTGCAAGACTGAAACAATTAGCATCTTCAATTCCCAAACAATTAAAAAGTATATTTACAAACACACCTCTGTCCCAGTTTTTTTGAGTGTGATGCAGGCATACATTTATAAATTGGTTTATATTTAACATATAGAATTGTTTGCCTTTGAAAACTTTCTCTTTCTTCTTTTGTTTGGTAAATAAGTGTTCAAATGAATTACATTACAGATTTCAGGATTTATTCCATTTTTAGAAAGTGTACCAATATATAATAATTTTATATATTATTTATTTCAACATCTCTTTTTTCTTTTTGCAAAGATATTACAGCCACTGCTGAATGTGACTGACCATCAAGCCCTCAGCTGGTATTGTTTGAGAAACCATCATGCTACTGATTTTATTTTAGGATTATTACAGGATTATCAAATAAACAGCACTTTACCATAAGTGAACATGTTGTTGGTGTGAATTTACAGAATTTATTTGGTTTTTATAAAATTTCAGTTAAAAACAAATTCCCAGTTTATTAATATCAATGATCTTTGCCAGACTTGTAGCTGTAGTTGTAGTTGCTGCAAATTGAGAGACATAATCTTTGAATCTTTGATTACCACTTTCGCTACATCAACAAAAGTTTTCCCAAGGAGTACATTAGATTAGAGGAGTACAAAACACATAACTGTTTTTTTCTTTTTTGCTGTTTCATTATCATCTGGAACATACATCATGTAAATATATGTAAAATTCATCAAAACAATGCTTTACTATTTTACATATAAAATAGAGCACAATTACATATAAAATACATTTTATTGGATTTTAAAACCAACATCAACAACCATACACAGAATGCCATTAATGTGTAATGTAGTGTAATGTTTATTACACACACAAACCTCATACCTACAATGATGAATCATCTTATCAGAAATATCTTCTATATAGGTGCACTTTACAGGTGTAGTGTTGCAGAATTTAGTCCTTATGTAGCAACACAATATGTCATCCCTCCTCTACTCCAATCCATCAGTTGAAAATGATTACCAAATATTATTTGGATGGACCATTCTCAGCATGGCAGTGACACTGATATTATGTGCTATAGTGTTTCACTCTACAAGGTTGGCATGGTAGAAGAGATCTGATGATCTGATGAAACTGTGCTGTACAAAACTGTAGAAAGAAAATGTTCGAAGAAGAAGAAGCCTTTATTTGTCAAATATACATTACTGCACAGTGAAATTCTTTTCTTAAGATAGCTTGTTAGGAAGTTGGGGTCAGGGCCCAGGGTCTACCATGATACAGCACCCCTGGAGCTCAAGGGTCCAATAGTGGCAGCTTGGTGGTGCTAGGGCTCGAAGGCACATCCTCTAAAAATATATGGAGAAAAACTGTATTAAAATTACTTTGAGTATACAGGAGCAAGTGCAAGACAACAATATGATAACATTAGCTAGTCACCTTATCCAGAAAACCTGCCTGAGTGGCTAACAAGCTATGGAAAATTACTCTCATTCAGGATGTTGCACCAGGAACAATTAAGGAATTGCTACAAACATCAATAATTTCCTGGTATCATCACATTGAGAATGTTGCAGTGGGGACCAGTGGGGGACATCCGATGTCCAAGGATGTTCGCTGTTTGCTGGGACTTAAATTTCATAAGAAATAACTTTCACCATTTCTCAATAAAACACAAACCTACACCAGCATTCCTTCCAATAATTCCTGTTTTTTTCTTGCTGGAAATTAAAACTATATTGTATGGTGGGTATATATAAAAAAATTAGTTGTAAGGAGGAGAACAAATAAATAAATGCCATCCCTTCTGGGATAAATAACCATATGGGATAATGGATTTGAAGTTCTTAGAATAAAAAACTTAGCACACATCATTCGTGTCAATGAAGCCTTAAGCCAATCAGGGCAAAGTTCTGTCATCATAGATGGTTCCCAGTTGGTGCAGTCAGAGGAGCGCAATGGAAGGGTCTGACTTAGGAAACTGTTCTAACTTTAAATGACGCTGGTCTGATTATCCATAATTAAATTAAATTTGACTAGTAACAATTACATTTTGACTATTCAGAATGACAACTCAAGATATCTGCATGTATAATCTTACTAGTAAGAACAGCAATTTAAGATATCTACAAGTACATTTTGATGGGTCAAAATACCCTTTAAAATATCTTAAATGGTGTCACTGGATTCATCATTTGACAAGTCACAAGTCTGGAATTAATTAAAGATACAATTCTGGATATACCTAACTTAGTTTTGACTAAGGTATCAACAATTTAATCTGCACTAGTGATATCTTAGTTTCAGATATCTAAAAATATATTTAAGAGATCTTAAAGAGCAAGGAAATTTAAGATATCTTTAACAAACATTATAACTAGTCAGAACAAAAGATGAGATATCTCTAATTTACTTTATGACTAGACATAATTTCCTTTTAGATATCTGAAATTTACATTAAAGACGTAATTACGTTAAGTCAGTAATTAATAGCAGATACTGTATATTGAACTGGAGCTTCTATACAACTCAACGGTAAATTTGATGTTACTCAGACTAGCCAAAATGTAATTAGAGATATTTCAAATTGGTATTTCACCTAGTCAAACTATAATTAGAGATATCTTAATTTAGTGATATGTCTAGCCATAAATTAATTACAGATATCTGTAATGCAATTCTGATCACTGAAGCTAATGATAAAACGGCTTGCCATAGCACCGCCTTACTTTAATGTCACGTCGGACAAAACTTGTTCTTACTAATGTGCGAAACTGTTTAAGGTGTATGCTAACTCAGGTGGCCAGTGACATCTGTTAGCATAGCAATAATTTTAATATTGCGATTAATTATAAAAATGAACCCATTCTTCATTTAAAAACAATGCGATTTTTGTCCCTGGCATGCGCCTGCACCCAGTAATATCTGTAAAAAAAAAAACGTCTATAGGTTCAGCTTTATATTGCATACCCTTATCCTTAAGCGTGAGGTTAACCACACTGCTTTCAGTTTTTCCAGCACAGTAGGCAGTCTTTCCAGTTGTCGCGGTACCAGGTCATGTGACAAAACTAAACTCTGCGATTGGATGTTTCATGTCAAAGTGCACCATGGGAGTCGTAGTTAACCTAGAAAATTTTCTCCAACATTCCATTGTACGGGTCCTGCCGCCGACTGGTGGTATGTTGGCTGTATAGCTACTGAGGAACACAGACAAAGCGCCACACAACGAGTCAAGTGTAAAAAGAGTTGTAACTGATGACTTGTCTATATTTCCAGCTCTTATGACAAAACGCATAGACTTTTCAGTCATTAATGCTTTTACAGCTTCGTCTACACAAATCTCCATACACTTGCAAATATAAATACAGGTTTGAGTGTTTTTATTTTAGTTAATTGTTTGTTTGTTTATACCAAATCTGCAAAGCTGCATACATATTATGACTACGCATTTAAGGTTTTTTTTTTTTTCTTGATACAGTCAAGCAAAACCAGAAATATATCACCATTCTGTATAAATTCATGTGCAAGAAGGAATCATCTCTTGTTTCAACCTGTCAGTATTTTATTATTGCCTTGTTGTAAAACAATTTTATGCTAAATGCATTTTATTTGTAATGTCACAAATACTTTAAAATGGCTAAATTATCTAGGAGTTACAGCAGACTGTAAACAAGAGCCATGGTGACATGAATTTTCATTTGCTGAGTCTTCCACAATGCAGGAGCAGAGAGAGCAAAAATTCATATGCAGATAAACAATTTCTTACTTTGAAGGATGCAGCTTTTCTTAAAATTATTAAGAAATTATTATTATTATTAAGTTTTCTTTATATAAAAGTTTAAAACTGTGCTTGCACAGTTGTCAGAGTGTAGATGCCTGGGGATGGGCACCAAACAGGGGATGCTGAACAATCTGGTCAGTAATATTTCTCTTAAATATAGCAGTAAAGTTATTTAATTAAATAAGCGGCTGTAGTTAATAACACTCATATTTCTTGACTGTGTTCCAAAAGCCCACCAGAAGCCCACCAGAATGTATGATGTTCAGATAACAGGGAAACAGTTTACTGTTAAAATCCAAGAGTAATTCTTTAACTATGAAAGTTACCTGATAAAGTTAACTGCCGGTACAGGCTGTGTGAATGGTACCCCCTGGCCTTGTTTACCACTTGGACATGGCTTTTTTTGGTGACACTTTATTGGATGTCTACATAACACATTTGTAACATTTTACATAAACACTTCATGAATTAATTAACTTTCATAAAGTATATTTTTTACATGATATTAATATCGACTACTATGTCATTTTATTGAGAGGTTTTTTCAAAATAAAAGTCCTCTTTGATTATTTTGAAAAGCTATATTTTTTTTCAGTGACAGCCAAAATAAAAATGACCTGCACTGACATTGTTATCCATGTTAAATATGAGAAGGTTTATTTTAATGATGTTCCATGCTTATGGTATTAAAGAAGGCACAAATATAGTTGTGCATGGGCTATCCTGTTTAATTGACACTCATTGAGACATTTTATATGTACTGTTATCCCAAGGACTGATCAATTAAAATGTTTATTTGCATTACTTTGAAATATAGTCAAGTCATTTCTTTATCAAACGTGTACTATGACACTGCTGTTCTTCATGTCAGTGCCCTTTGGGTATGTAGTTGGGTGTATTTTGCTGTGACGTGGCATCTGTACCCTGTAAGAGACTTCATTTATACATGTGACAATGGGAAATGGGCCAATGTACCTGGGACTGAGCTTCTGGGTGTACATTGGGCTTTGGAAGGCTTTGGTGGAGATCCACACCCGGTCGCCAGGCTGAAAGCTGGGTGTGGTGCTTAATGGAATTCTGTGCATACTCAACCCAGGCGAGGTAACGCACCCATTCCTGAGGCGGCTGCTCGTAGAAGAGCCTGAAGAACTTCAGGAGTTCTTGGTTGACCCTCTCCGCTTGGCCATTGGCTTGTGGATGGAAGCCAGAGGTTAAGCTCACTGCAATGCTGATCTTATCCATGAAAGATGTCCAGACCTGTGAGATGAACTGAGGGCCTTGGTGGCTTACAATGTCCTCAGGTATGCCATAGAACCGGAAGACGTGGGTAGGCCTACAAGGGGGATAAATCTGACACCTTTGGAAAATGGTCAAAGATGACAAGAATGGCTGTCTTGCCCTGAGACTGTGGCAGGTCTGTGAGAAAGTCAATAGCAATGTGTGACCAAGGCCTCTCTGAAATGGGCAAAGGGTGCAGCTTACCTGCTGGAAGAGTTCAGGGAACTTTGACTTGTGCACAAGCGGAACATGAGGCGATAAACTCCTGGATGTTCAGTGCCATACAAGGCCACCAGTACTTCACCCGGATGATCTCCAGAGTGTGTCTAGCTCCAGGGTGTTCTGTGCTGTGGAATGGAGTGGGTCCAAGAGATCAGCAGACTGTGAAGAGAGGAGTGGACAAACAGCTTGCCAGGAGGGGGCTGCACACTCCTTCTGGCTGGTTGGAGGTCTCGTATTCTCTGGTCCAGCTCCCAGACTATAGCCTGGAGGAACCTGGACTCAGGGAGGATCGGCTCTCGTTCAGTGACATCAGTGTCAGGTTCATGGGTCCTGGAGAGGGCGTCTGCCTTCCCGATCTTTGAGCCTGGTATGTAAGATAGGACAAAGTTAAACCGAGAGAAAAAAATAGCCCACCTTGCTCGACCAAAATGTAACCACTTGGCAGCTCTAAGATACTCAAGGTTCTTATGGTCTGTAAACACCATGACGGGATGCTTGACCCTCTCCAACCAGTCCCTCCACTCCTCAAGGGCTAATTTGATGGCCAGCACCTTCTGGTGTCCCACGGCATAATTCTGCCTCTAAGAGATGACCGCGCCAACGCCTTGGCTGGAGGCATCGACCTCAATGATAAAGGGTAGGTTAGGGTCTGGCTGCTTAAGAATGGGTGCTGAGATGAATGCCCTCTTGACTGTGGAGAAGGCCTGTTCAGCACCAGTGTTCCACTTCAGTGACTTGGGGGCCCCTTTTAACAGGTCTGTGAGGTATGGTGGCCTGGACCTCCTCCAGCTGCTGCGTAACATGCAAAATGGCCTTCTGCACCTTGCGGAAGTCTGCTGACTTCATAGTGAGGCAGATCAACCTGTAATGATCCCACACAGGCTGGAGTCAAGTGCAGATATATTTATTATAATGCAGCAGGTTATACAAAAACACAAGCAACCTATGGTTAATGTCCAAAAACACAAAAAGCACAGAGCATGGAAGACAAAGGCAAAACAACAAGGGTAATATCTCTTTAGAGTCCAGAACCAAACGGGAGTCCATAAAGTGAACAGGGGAGATGGAAACACACCATGCTCTGACGGGGGCAAACTAGGAAACACAAACAAAGAACAAAACAAAAGTGGTATTTGCATTATGCTAGTGAGGAAACCTGATAATTAATGAACAAAAAGTTAACCTACTGTAAAAGCCAATTAAACAGTTTATGTATTAAACATTGCAGTATTTAGGGAAGACATGGATAGATGGCTTCTTCTCTCTTTTTACTGTATTTAAACAGATACATGTTTAGAATTAGTTAGTAATTGATCATAACTCAATATTATTATCCTACCTGTAGATGGATACAGGAAACGTTTTTGTAAAGGCAGCAGCTCCTCCAAAGGCCAGTCAGGTGAAAGGAATTTTACAGTTTAAATAAAACGAGTAAAGTTAAATAAAAATTGGCATTTACTAAAATACTTGTTACTAAAGGCCAGAAAGGAGAGGGAGGGAAAAAAAGGAAGGAGGCTAACCTTGACTGGAGTGAATAAATAGGTTTGATGGAGGTTAGTGATCAAGAAGAAAGAAAGCTAGTGGGCATTGTTTAAGACAGATAGTGAAATTGATTATATAGGTATGTTACTCATTCTAGGCATAAACTAATAGTTTTCTCATAATGAAAGTTATTTGATGTATTTCGTGGATTTAAGAAAAGTCTATTCTCAGAGTATATTCTCAGTATTTATGTAGTGGATGTTAGTGGATTGATCGTAGTTAAGTCATATAAGATCTGTACCTAATACATACTTTTCATACAAATCTGCTGCTATGAGGCAATTGCTCCAAATAGTTGTATGTTTTTAAGTTTTTGGGTCATTTTTAAAAATTCTCCTAGGGGTCTTACCTCTAGCCACCCCTAGTCAAAGCTTAGCCCCCCTGTTCTTAAATCTCTAGTGATGTCCATAGTAAATAAGTAGATTTTATTATATTGTTTCTGTTTGACATTTTTAGTTACTTAGTTTAAGTTATTTAATCATTGTAAATGTAAATGTTGTTAATTTTCTTTTAATAAAAGTTTATATGCATTTAAAATACTACAAAACAGGACTACATCTCCCACAGGGCCGGACTAATTGGGTGCACCTGCTGCCGGCCATTTTTGATTGACTGCTCAAGCCCCTTGCACTCTTTACTCATGCTTCTCTTTCTCTCACGCGACTCTTTATTCACCTCTCACTTCGTGTTCCTCATTTTTTTGTTCTTTGTCTCCCTTGTTGGCGCCAGAGTCGCCAGAGTGTGGCATTCTCCTTGCCCTGTTCCTCGTTTTTCATGGACATCTTCTGAGCTTTTGGACTCCTTGGTTTTTGTATTTTTCCCCATTGTTTCCCTTTAGTGTTTTGCCCATGCTCTATGCCTTTTTTAATTTTGACTTTTGACTTTTGAGCCTTTTTTGAACCTCACCGTGGTCATCAGCCTGCTGAATGGCCAGGCCCTCCAGTGGGCCACCTCCCTCTGGCATCATGCAGGTGAGGACACATGCTTCTATGCTCGATTTGGTGCATGCGGTGAGTAGCAGTGCTCCTTTGATCTCCAGTGATCTGTCCAACTTGTCCTGTCTCTTTCACAGCCCTCAATGACTCCGGAGCAGCTGCCAGTTTTATAGGCAGAGCAACCGCCGAGGTACATCACATTCCCACTACCAAGCTCAAGTCCCCCTTTGGCATCCGAGCTGTGGTTGGCGAGCAGAGAGCCCGGAGACCCAAGTCCACGTTCACATTCCCCCAGAATATCATGAATACATTGTCGTTGACAAGAAGAAGGCTGAAGGTGTGTTGAAGTGTGTTAAAGGTGAAGCTGTGTTGTTTGTGCTAGTTGCTAATGTTTGTCCATATGTTAGATTGTGGTATGTTAGACAGCTCACAAATAATAACTTTGTAAACTTTAAAGAGTAAAAGTAAACTTTGGCTGTGGTAAAAATTTGAATTTCCACTCCCTGCAATAATAACAGAAAAAGCCAGCAAACTCCAACAAGATGTTTAGAAATGGTCCTTTATTGTCTCAAAACATTGGCAAGAGGGACGTTTTGTGGAATTTAAACCTTAATTGTTACAGTGTGTTGAATTTAAACTTTGACTTCTAACTGTAATTAGTGTTTTTAACTCTATTAACAGTAATTACTGTTTTATTATTACTTTGCAGGCATACGTTTTTGGCTATAAGAGCGCAGAACATACAGTAGATGTGAATGCAATTCATATATGCCCTTTTATTTTTATTGATTGCAAACTAATACAGTAGAATAATACATTTCTTGTATTGTCAAAAAGTGATTGATTTATATTTTGTGTGTGTGAATAGGAGGGTACAGAAGTGTTAGGGCTCGGTCAATTCCCTCTTCAGCCACCAGAGGGAATCGGGACGCTGTTCCCTCAGCAACCTCTGGGGGCAATGTGGTCTCCGTCAGGACTACAACACGCCGGAACACCAGAGGGAATCGAGGTACTACAAGGTCCATGGCAGCCCGTGGGCAATCAGGGGTGACGAGGAGCACCTGGTAGCTCCAGCATTTAAGGGCCCCGGTGCAAGGGCTCCTTGTCATACCCTCTCTCTATGCTTGCGGATGCATGCGACAGTTCAGGGAAAGACCGGTAGCGAGGAACGCTAGGTTCCAAGCGTGTAGGCCACTGGCCGAGGTAATTTGAGGCAGGGCAGAGATTTAGCCGTGGTGTGACCCTCCTTCCCTTTACCGGCTCATGCCGGCTAAAAAGAAAGCTGTTTCTTCCCCTCTCTCTCCTCCCTCATTCACCTCTTTCCCGCTGACACTTCCGGGTTGGTTTCCTCAGCGGTGAGACGCTGCTCACGCCGAGACCCAACTCCGCTTTGTTTCCCCGAGCCCTTTCCTTGCTCGGTTTTGCGTTTTGGTTTTCTCTCCGAAGTGAGAAAAGAAAAGAGAAAGAAAAAAAAAGAGAAAAGAAAAGAGAAAAGAAAGAAAAACGAGAAAAGAAAAATAAAAGAGGAAAAAAAGGGGAAAAAAAAGAAAGGGGAAAAGAAAAGAAGGAAAAAAAAGGAAAGAAAAGAGAATAGTTTAGTTTGGATAGTAATTAGTCACGTTGTTTCGTTAATCCTTATCTTCAACTCTTTGTGTTTGAGTCTGCTCCATGCAGCCCTTTAGTTTGTCCTTTTCCGCCGCTTATAAGGCAACAAAATTCACAGTGGCCACTGAGCCTTGCTTGGCTTGCGCTGCTAAGACGCAACACGGGCGAAGCCCCAGAGACCCGGGTTCACGGCTTGCCTATGTCTTCTCGGGAGAGCTCCTCCTGAAGTCAGTAATCAATCACACCATTCGTCTCCCTCTCTTTTCGTTGGGCCGATAATACCTTTTATTTTATTTT
>JAOUQY010145770.1:0-12969 GCA_028566355.1 Doras micropoeus
TCTGGGTGTTGTTGATATATGGCTTTCGCTTTGCATGGTAGAGTTTTAACTTGCACTTGTAGATGGAGCGACGAACTGTTCACTAACAATGGTTTTCTGAAGTGGTCCTGAGCCCATGTGGTAATATCCATTACAGAATGATGTTGGTTTTTAATGCCGTGCCACCTGATATATTAGCTCATGTGTGCTTATTTATATGTGAATAACATTTTAAAATCCAAAGATTTGTTGGGACAGTAGAAATTTGGTTCACGACAGTGAACTTTCCGGTTACTTGCCCAACTTAATTAATATTGTAATATGTACTTAATTTACATCCACAGAAAGTCTAAATTTATCCATGATAAATTTGCAAAGACCACATGATACACTATATGTCTGATGGGGTTGAGATCAATGCTCTCTGCAGGTCAAGTTCTGCAGGAAGTTCTTCCACACCAAACTCAACAAACCATTTCATTACAGTCCTTGCCTTGTGCAAAGTTGTCTTGGCATGCTGAAACATTAAGATTTCTCTTCACTGAAACTAGCCCAAGGGGTCTAGCCCCAAGCCTGAAAAACTACCCTTTTGTTTGAATAGCAGTTCCCTCCTCCTCCAAATGTTACAGTTGGCACAATGTGGATGCTCAGAATTCTTCAGCTATCAGCAGAGCGTTGGCAACTTTTACACACCTTAGCAGTCATTGACAAACTCTGGTTTTACATGGTCTTCCACTTCATGGCTGAGTTGCTGTTGTTCCTAAGCACCTCTGATTTCTAATAATATCACTTACAGTTGACCATGGAATATCCAGCAGGGATGAAATTTCATGAACTGTCTTATTGCAAAGGTGGCATCCTATCACTTTACCACGTTTGAAGTCACTGAGCTCTTCAGAACAACCCATCTTGTATCACTAATGGTTGAAAATGGAGACTGCACAGCTAAGTGCTTGATTTTACACACCTGTGGCAATAGGTCTAATGGAAAAACCTGAATTCAATAATTAACAGACGTGGCCAAATATTTTTGTACATACAGTATGTAGTATCTGATAGATTATTTTGCTATATAAAGCAAAATAACTGGGCTTTTAGCTACAGTTTGATGTTTGATTTGTTTTAAAAATATTTTGAGACCTTAAGTAACCAATAAAGCTGGAAACAAGAATTACCTTGACTTAGGGTTGGATGATATTCTTGTGGGTAGCTTTCATCAAGATCAGAATCATCAGGTTGTTTCCTCTTTTTTCCTTGATTAAGATGGGCTATTAAGAACAATAACAATTCAAATAACCAAAAACTTGATGGTACCTTGAAATACTTCAAGGCACACTCATGTTCTAACTTATTACTGGAGATAAATCTTTATAATAAAGTCAACTTTAGTGAAATTACCATCTGGTTCAGGGGCTTCTAGCTCAGTCTCATCACTTGAAATCTCCCCACTGGGCTCTTCAACTACATCTGATAATGTTGAAGACAATAGATAAAAAGCAATGATTAAAGAATCAAATTTAATTGACAAAATTAATACACATGGATTTAAAGTTTAGCCCTAAAGTTAAAATACAAAGCCTTAAATATGAACTGAGGGAGCTGTCATTTTTAGAGCGATTTCAGTAACAGTACAGATTAAGGGTCAGTTTTTCCTTTTTAGTAATCAATTAGACAAATCTAGTATAAAGACAAGAGAACCCCATATAAATAGCAATTAGCAATTAGAAAAAGACTGGAAAATACAATTATAGCTCTTACCTTGAGGATTTATTACAATGTCATCTAAACAGGCACCCTGGAGTTTTGAGAGTGCTAATCTCTCCATTGCAATCAGAAGTTTGCTAATTTGGCAAGCTGGAGTGTACTTTTGGGGAGGCGATAGAAATGCTGATGAACTCTGATGTTGTGACCCAAAAAACTGGCAAGCTGGTCCATCTCATTGTCTTTCAAATTCAACACTGCTGACAACATTGAAATCTATTTTCGTAACTTTATTGATTAAATGGCTGTTGGATTTCTTGCACCACATTCTCCTGCATACTCATGCAGAACATCTGAGTGACGACAATAAGACAGGGCATTTGGTCGTGCAAAAATGTGTATATTATCTATTGGCATTTGACATGCTTCCCTTGTTTGGATGAAAAGGTCCATGCATCTGACCATCTCAGGTGTCAACAGTACAGAAATAGCTCTATCCCGCTTGCCATAAATTTCCACTCTTTGGAAATACTTACGAAGCCTCTTTTCAAATTCACTAAGACCAGCTGCAATGTCTTCATGAGTTATTGATTGTTCTCTTGACACAAGACTAAAGTTTCACTACTTCTTATATTGAAACGTATGACTTTAGTGAGCATCAGCTTACATATTGTATAGCTCTTGACCTTAGACATTTCATTATGAGCATCATAATATTTGGTCATTTCTGAATTCAAAAAGGATTGCAAGGTTTTGACATCTTCTGTGAAAGGTCAAACTTGTTCAGTTTTGCATCATTATGGGTTATACCTGCTGCTGCTGAAATGGATGAATTCCATTTGTACTCATGCAAAACCCTGAAATTGCATGCCCAATCTGCAAGGTAGTCATGGCCTGTTATGATCGCATTACGTTCCACTGAAGTAGCAAATTTATCCAAACTGTGACCAAGCTTCAGAACAAGTAATGGAATCTTGTAACTGTTGGTCTCTTCACAGTGACCTGCAGTGTCTCTCACAGCTTCAATAAGTTGGGGGGAATTTGAGGGCTTGACAAAATCTTCAATAGTTTTAATTGGTGTCAGTCTTCTTGCCTCCAGAAGCAAGCATTCCACCTCAAGCATGTTCTGTCTAATGTAATCATTTTTAGTGGTACTTGGCTTTAGTTTATTGAACTAGAGGTGATCTGCTCACCTCGCAGAAGGATGTATTTTTAATTTTTTACCAGAGTTCTAACTTCATCATGCTTAACTTCATCATGCTTAACAGACAATTTTCGAAAATCCTTTACTGATGTCAGAAGGAAATTGATAGTCCAGTGACTGCACTCTTTTGTTTGCCAGCTGTAGACTCATTAGCTTTGGGGTTCTGTGGACATTTCTTAATGTTCCTTCCGTGCATATAATCCTTGACAGTGGACACAGTGTGTAAAATCATCAGTGGATCCAGTTTTTGGATCCAGAAGACATTTTTTCTGCTGGTGTTTTTTTGCTGGTTATTGTTTACTGTTCCATTCTTGCATTTTTTTTACTTTTTGTATTGCATCAGTATGTGGATCAATAAAAGTCAGAGGACTCACTATCTGTTTCCAGTACATAGCCTTTGTAGAAATCTAAGAAAAGAAAGCCATATGCCATGTTTATGCTATCAAAAATAAACAAAACAAAGCTATATTTATTATTTCAGTTATCAAATTTGAGCTAATAAACAAAAATCAGAAGTCATTTTAACTGGTGACCATGTACATAGTGACCAAAACAGATAAAGAATGCTATAGTGACAGTTGCATAAAAAATACATTTTTATTAATTAAATATGCTTGTGCTCATAGTGAGATTAGAAAAGTAACAAAAACACAATTCTATCAAAATGTTAAAACCTTCCTATAAACCAAGGTTAGGGACAAGGCTAGGGACATCAACTCAAATTCAATGGCTTGAAATGACTTACAATTTAACTGGCAAAACAGTGTTTAATGTAAAAGAGTTTTTACAATTTATGTATTATCAGTGGATATAAAAGCAATTTCTGTATTATCAGTGGATATAAATGATTATTTTTACTTGTTTCAGTCAGGTCTCATCTCGGTCATCTTCATCAAAATCCAAGGAGCAATTATGGTCAGCAGATATGTCACTGCTTTTTATTGTATGAAGAACGTAATTTACATTCTAAAAGAAGAAAGACATTTAAATTTAATGTCAAATAAAAAAAATCACAAAACTTACATTCTGAACAAAAGGGAAGTTTCATTTAAATTTATTGAATTTTATTTAAGCTAAGCTTCAAAATCATGACTCCAGACACACACTTACTGGCAATGACAATAATCAGGACATTTTAGATTTGAAGTAAACAATCAGTCTTCACCCCAAAAACTGTCTTAGAACATCATTTTCAGGACTTCCAGTTACTGACTGCGTTACTGGTTTAAAAATGATCATTGAAGTGGAATGTATAAATTTTATATGTTTACACTGTTTCTAACCAAAGGATGTTTACCCTTATAATACCCAATAACTTCACATCTGTGTCCATCAGAACTCACACAATAGTCAGGTGTGAAAAGATGCTGTAAACTAAGAATGCTTAATAGTTTATTTTCATGAGTTAACAAAATGCTGTGAATGAACAGAAGAGAAATCTTAATCAAATCAATATTAGGTGTGAGCACCCTTTGCCTTCAAAACAGCATACATTTTTCTATGTACACTTGCACACAGAACTTGGCTGGTAGGTTATTCCAAACATATTGGAGAACTAACCACAGCTCTTCTGTGGATGTAGGCTTCCTCAAAACCATCTGTCTTTTCATGTAATCCCTTTTCATGTAATCCCAGACTCAATGATGTTGAGATCAGGGCTCTGTGGGGGCCATACCATCACTTCAAGGACTTATTGTTCTTCTTGATGCTGATGATAGTTCTTAATGACATTGGCTGTATGGTCGGGGTTGTTGTCCTGCTGCAGAATAAATTTGGGGCCAATCATACGCTTCCCTGAAAGTGAGATATGAGCTCACTTCTGTTTTGTTGATTTCTCCACTGAATTTGATTTGCTAACCCTAACCCTAACCCTAACCCTAACCCTTTGGAAAATCAAAAATCCATCTGATTTTCCATACTTGGTCCAGCAAACTGTCATAGGCCTTTGGCCTCTCAATGCCAAATGACACAAAAGGTCATGCTGTAATAGACATTAATTATCTCATTTTGCACTTCTTGCATGTGTCTTAAGCATCCATTAGTTATTTCTCTCTGTTTAAATCTGTCTGTCTAGATTCTATATTTTGCCTGCTACTATGCAGACTGTATATGGTCTTCTTAGAATTGGGCAAGTACACCCCTCCTTTCATAGATTTATTTGAATAAAATCCTTATATGGAGTTGTTTGTCATACATGTTCCAGAGTCTTCTTTCCTCAATATTTAAACTTTTGCTACTTAAGCACTAAACAGATCATGCTGAACTGACTGATTGTGTGTCACTTCTGGGATCTCCATTGCTCTGCACAAGAACAAAGGGACAAAGAACAACCTGAGGTTGCAGTTTAGGCTTTAACCTAGATCATTCCTTAGGAACTATCATAACAACTGATGTTAGAATAGGGATGATAATTCCAGGTAAGTTAAGCAAATTGATTTTACACACCTTGGCTGCTTTTGCTTATCTGGTTATTATCCTGTAAATTAGAACTCCAGGGAAGAAAGGGTGACATCCTTTATTCTTTAAGATTGTGAGCTTAGAGTCCTCTATGTATGTTGTAAAGTCCTTGTAATGTGTGGGGTGAGAGTCGCTCACAGGAAACTTATGGCACTCTGTAAGATATTTTATCTCATAATAAAAAAAATGTTTTTGTTGTATGTTTTGTCTGCATTTGTTATTGGATTCAGGATGGATGGAAGGGTATCATATGTGCAGCCAAATTGAGTCCAAAAGAGTTGATGTATTACTGTTGTATGAGTATTATGTGTGATCTGTTTTTAGATAATCTTCACGGATGGTCAAAAGTCAAGGGTTTAGACATTTCCCTGAGAAGGAAGTTTTGATATAGACATTTTGCATTCAGCAGCAATCATGATTCAAAATGGTTATGGAGATCAGGATTAGAATTATCCAGTAGCCAGTATAAAGCCAAAATCTCAGGAGGAAGCAAAACAGCAACCTGTTAAGAAAGAGTCACATGTAGCGAGGTCTATCCAAGTTTGGATACCATGAAAATTAATAATCTCAACACCTTCTACACTCAGTTGCATGACTTCTTGTTGAGGGAGTGTGCAAATCAGTGTGACCTATTTTTTTGCCACAAATTGTTAATAAACAAGGTCCCAACAAACTGTTTTCAACTTATGTCTGACATATTACCATAGTGTGGACTGAACATGCTGTCTTAGGTTCAGCTGAGGCAAAGGAAAAGGCATAATTTGTGTTTATGTATACAAAATGTGCATCCTGACCACACATACACATTACATTGAAATATAGAAAACTTATTTGCTAAAACCCCAACTCAGTTTACTGCACAAGTACATGAGTGAGAAGCTGCTGGAGTGCTGCCAGTAAAACCACCCAGACTGTGCCAAAAACCTACTGTCGTAATGATGCATGACACAGCTCAGAAACATGCTTACACACCATGTCAGGAAGAAAATAAAAACCACAGAGAGACAGAACAAGCCTAAGGGCTCTTGTCATTATTGTCAAAAGCAGGGACACTTTATCTGTGATTGCAATAAGAAGCAGTATGATGATGATGAGCATTTTGATGAAAAAGATAAGCCCCAAAATGGTAAACAGCAAGGAGTCTCCCAACTTCCTAGCCAGTGCTTCCTTCTGCTCTACCCAGTGAAGACTAGCGCTGACCTGAGAGCAGAACCCCATTAAAAGATGAGAAAGCTGTTTTCCTGAATACTGTTTTGGCTACAAGACATAACACGCTGCCTCATACTAGAATTATTCTTTGGTGGTAAACAGTATAGACTTTTTACTGGATACAGGAGCTACATGTTTGTCTTTGAAATATCATCCTCAGTTTTTTCTGTGGGTATAGATGGAGTCAAAACCTATTCTGTGCCAGTGCATTCATCATCTGACTGAAGTATTTTCTTCATACATAAGTTTGTTCTCTTGCTACAATGCCCAATAAATGTGCTGGGTCGAGATCTGATGTTTAAGCTTGGTTACACTCTCTTTTATGCAAGGCCAAATGACTGTAGAATATAGAAGTATGTCTCTTTTCCATTACTTTTCCCAGTAACCTCTGGTGGTGGACTTGAAGCACCTCCTCATCTGCAGGTTATCCCACCTACACTACGGTATGGGCATCTCACAAAATGAAGAGCAGTTTGTAAATCGGGCCCCCTATAGGACAGTACTGAATATTCTAACCCGTTTTCTGCAAACAATATCCTCTGTCTACAGAAAAAGAAGAGGGCTTCTCTGTGTTTGATTCACTTCTGTGTCAGGGTGTCTTCATTGCCATTTACCCTCCTTAATTTCCACAAGGTTTCCTTGACTTACCTGCTGACTTTTCTGCCATAATAAGAGATGTTCTCACCACATGGGGGCCACCTAGTAGTTGTTCTGCAATATGTGGATGATTTATAAACCCCATTTTCAGGAAAAAAAATCTAAAAACACTTTCTAAAAATGCAACAAACTTTTATTTAACTGATAATAGTACAAAGAAAACAGTTTTTTCAAACACTAATAGTATTTTGTAAATATCAAAAAACAATAGAGCGTGATGCCTGCCAGGGGAAATCAGGGGAGATCTCAGTGTGTAAAGGCCAAGGGCCAAAACTGCTGCTGAATGTGTGTGACCATCAAACCCTGAGGTGGTATTGTTTAAGAAGCCATCATGTTACCATGAAGGACATTACTTGGAAGTATTTTGGAAAAACAATGTCTATTAATACTGTCCACTGCTACATCAAGAATTGCAACCTGAAAATGTATTATACAAAGAGTCCACATTTTAGCTTGTTTTTCAGAAAAAACAGACATGTTACCAATGAAAGCTGCAAAACCCAGCATCTCTGAAGGCATGGGGGCGCATAATTGCCCACAGCATCGGTTATCTTCATATGCTTCATATGCTGTACATTTCAGCAGGAAAATGCCCGACCTCATTCTGCATGAGTTACAACAACTTGTCTTTGTAGACATAGAATGCATGTGCTTGACTAGCCTGCATGCAGTCCAGATCTGTCACCTATTGAAAATGCATGGTGCCTCATGAAGAGAAAAATCAGACAAAGGCAACCACGGACATTCATACTCCACACAATACTCCACAGAATAATTCACATTCTTCCAAAAATCTTATTACTAATTATTATGGTCGGCCTTACTATAGTGATATTAATTGCAGGAGCAGCAAGAACCAGGCGGATATGGGGCACTGATTAAAGCCTGGATAAATAATTGAAACATTTCATGCAACATTAATAAAAGTGATTAATTATTTACCACTATAGAGTCCAAAATTAAATGGAACGTTTAGGCTATTTACATATTTGCCTCTGCTGTGCTGCTATTTTCTCAAAGTCCTCAAAGTCTCAGTTAAATATTGATGTGGTCAGGCAAACAAAAATAAATAGTATAAAGCTTTCCCTAACAGACCAGGGGTCGCTTTTATAAGTTTTTCTTTACACACAAACAGACCTTATACAATATGTGTATATAGTCTCTTCCACAACTATTGGCATCCTGGTAAAAAAGGGTTTGAAAAATTTCACTTTTTGGTGAATTAGCTTAATCTCACACTGAACAATGAGTAAAAAACAACATTTAATTGAAGTAAATGTATTATTAATACCTCATCAAGAAATAATTAATTTTAAACAAATCCATATGTATCATTGGCACTCCATTGTACTTTTTTTTTTTTACTGGGATGCATATGTGGTCTGGAAAGTAATGAGAATGAAATTCCATCACTCCATAGGGCTTAAATATTGGGATGGTGATTCAAGGTCAGTTGGAGTGGGATCTCAGATAAATAGTAGGATCTATTTCAGTTGCATTCTACCCAGCCATTTGTTTTTGTGAAACCCTGCTGAAGCGCTTCATCATTGTAACAATACATACAGTATGAGTTTGGAGCAACGATCAAATTCTATGTGAAAATCTGTAAAAATGCATCAGAAACATTAGAAATTTTGAAAAAAAGTTTATGGAAAAGCTACCCTATCCTCACGCAAGCTACCCTATCCTCACTCCCATTCTTAGTGAGGAGGATGGTAAGACAGGCACAACATCTCCAAATATCAAAGCAGCATCTTATGGCCACCAAGTCTCCGAAACTACCATCAGATGCCATCTCCTTGCCAACAGATTATTTGGAAGGCATGCCAGGAAAAAAAAAAACTTTCCTGTCATCGAACTACAAATGTAAGCACCTGGAGTCTGCTAAACACTACTGTAACACTGACTGAAACTGCATTCTGTGTTCAGATTAAACAAAAATTGCGGTTTTGTGCAACAAATACTCAAGGTGTGTTTAGCATGAAAGCAAGGATGGATACACTAAAATAACCTGATGCCCACTGTTAAGTATGGTAGAGTGTTTATAATATCATGGGTGTATTTTTCCTCCAAAGGCACTGGGACCCTCATTAGATGCATGGCATCATGGAGTCCATGAAATACCAGACATTTTAAAACAAAATCTGTCTGCATCTGCCAAGAAAATAAAAATGTGTCATTAATGTTTCTTCCTCCAATCTATGTTGCATATCTCTCTAGCTGTTTTAGTGTTACCCTTGCTCTCCTGCATGCTCCTCTGACTAATGTCCTTCATAACTGGTCACTTTTGAACAGCATCTTCTAGCAGTTACGGTTGTGTCATTTACATACAATATGTTCCAATTAAAAAAAATAACGAAATTATTGGTGCTCCAGATGGTATCAAGTTTTTATTGCTTATCCCTGAGTGATACATTTCTAGAACTTTCTTCTGGACTTGTGAATGTTGTTTGTTTAGATATAATCTCTTAAACTGTCTGGGGCCTTCCTGGTAAAGGTGTATTTATTTTGAGATCATGTGATACTTTAATTGCACACAGATGGGCTCCATTCAACAAATTGTGTGACTTCTGATTGCATGTGGTTGCACGAGAAATAGTTTTAGATTTCACAGCAACAAGGGGAATACTTGTGCAATCATATTTTTTTTGTTTGTAAATACAAATGACAAATAAATCCAGTTAAGTCTATATCAATGTGGACTGGTGCTCAAGGGGGTGAATACTTGAATACAAAACACTGTAAGTGCACTACTTGACTTTGAAAAGTGCTCCAATGGAAGTTGAGTGGGCAATAAATTTTGTGAAGCTGTGTTGCAAAACAAATGACAATGAACAAGTTTTACTTTTCTGACCATATTGCTGAAAATTGAGTGTGCTGTGAACTGAAAGAAATTTGGAGCTCATATTGACTAAATCATGAGTTCTTTTTTGTGAGTGATGAACTCTCACTGAACAATCAACTCTTTATTGTGCAGAGAAGTGGTTTTAGATAAAAATGATAAATGAATAAATGTAATATAAAATCATCTCTATACCTTTGTGTCCATATTCAGTTGTTGAAAATGTAGGTTATTTACGTATTTACGTAGGCTACCCAGATACATCAGACCAGAGTATCTAATTACAAACTGAGTCTTTTATTCTTATGTCCATTTAGCTATCCAAAACTCTGGGCAAATCATGTGTAACGTGTCCTGCTTTGTGTCAAGTGTGACCTCACACCATTGATAAAGCCACACATACATACATACACACACATACACACCAAAGATCTCTCACTAAGGCCAGGAGACACCAGTCCCAAGACTGACATCTGGATCAGGCAAACACCCAGGTTGTGTTGTCTGACGATATTACAAAGAAAGCAGAAAGTTCTTCTTAAAGTAAAGTTTATCTTTAAAGTTAAAACTGGAGGCACCTCAAAGTCTGGCTGAAGGAATATCCCCCCAATGGGCAGATGACTGTTATTAGTAAATAGAATCATGATAAGGGCACAAGGGCAATTGAACAGATACTCAGGAAGACCAAGAGTGCCCCCTTCTGGCAAAAACAACCACCAAGTGGTTAACTTACCAAGAAAGTTATGATATTCATATAATCCTGTTTTAAAAGTTCATGTAGAGTTAATGATGTGTTATTATGAGGATTCATCATTCTGTGTCTTGCTGTTTTTCTTTGACTAGATGCAGTATCTCTGGAATTATAGTTATGACCATGGCTCTATATGCCGTTAAATCAACACTTAATGTCTTGAATCAGTTACTTTTTTTTTTCTTTGGAATTACACTCACGATTGAAGTAATGGTCATGTACCAGTGACTGTCTCAAACCTAATTCTATGTGATCAGCATATAATGTGCCTAAGTCACATTTATATTGTTTATGCTAATCGCCATGCCTCACCAGTGCTCTGGGGTGGAACCACCTCTACCAAACAGCTGACTCACTCCACGGACTGTGAATGGTGTATGAAATCGATAATCACAAATTTCTGTTACCTTCAGAGTTCGTGAAATCACGCGTTGAGAAGAAAAAACAGACCTCCAGCGGCACTTCAGGTCAGAACCTATTCTTGGCTGTTTGCGATTCATCAGACTGCAACAAAGCCTGCTAGAAAGGTAAGGTGTGTAAATGGCTCAGCAATGCCTCATTTGATAGTTTGAAACCCTTTAGTTTGTTTCACTTTTTCTTTCTTCCCCCTAGTTAGATCCCCTATTACCCACCGTAAAACTCTGTAATTTACATTAGTCTAATAATACATACACTAGATTAGGAATAAGTTTAAATCTCTACTAGACATATACACAATCATCGTCATCATCTGTAAGGGGGCTGACTGTACTGCAGCCTAAGTCTAGGGGCCACGGCGGTGTGGCACTCATGCTGGGAGGACTCCAACTCCAAGCAAGCCTAGTGCCAATCAAGGTTGACAGGAGACACCTGTTCACCAGCCTATTTAAAGGGGTTTTTGAGTGGTGCCTTTTGTCGCACCTTCCAACTTGGTATGGTAATGCTATGGTGTGAGGTAACCAGGGTTAGCTTGGTAATGTCAGGCCTTATAGAGGTTTGATGGTAAGGGGTTACCCTTGGGGTAATAAATATATCCTAGGGTCAGTGCTCTTGCTCCCTGGTGTGACTTCCCCTACTGGAGAAAAAAAGAAAAAAGAAAGAAAGAACGAAGACTCTAAACTCACACTTCTATGGGCAGTTGTATTTTCTCCCTCTTCCCTCTCAGAGGAGATTGCCCTGAGGGGACTCATTGTTTTTAGCCGTGTGTGACCCGGAAGTGCCAAGTACTACTTCCAGATTCCCCAGCTTTGTTGTGCTCACACATGGTGTGCACCTTATACTTGTGTGTGAGCTTTTAGCATTGTTATATGGGGCTCTGCTGAGGCATCCCTCTTCCACATTTATATACATTACATTATATGTAAATGTTTATTTACATTCTCCCTTGGCATGGTGGGTAGCACTGTCACCTCAGAGCAAGAAGGCCCCGGGTTCGATCCCCGGGTGGGGCAGTCTGGGTCCTTTCTGTGTGGAGTCTGCATGTCCTCCCAGTGTCCACATGGGTTTACTCCGGGTACTCCAGTTTCCTCCCACAGTCCAAAGACATGCACGTTAGGTTGATTGGCATCTCTAAAGTGGCCCTAGTGTGTGTTTGCCCTATGATGGATTGGTGCCCTGTCTAGGGTTGTTCCTGCCTTGTGCCCTAAGCACCCGGCTAGGCACCGGCTCCCCCGTGACCCTGAAATGGGAATAAACGGTTAAGATAATGAAATGAATGAAAACATTCTCACTTTGTTTTCACCCTCATAAAATTTATAGAACTGATCTCATTTGTGTGAGTTTGCTAAATCTCAGCTGTTACTTTTGAGCTTTTTCTCTCTCCCCTTTCAGTGTGCTTAAATAGCTCAGTGGTAGCACACATGCTTAGCAATACAGAAGGCTCAGGATTGAATCAGGGGTTCATTAGTTTATGGACTACACGCCATACATTTAATAAATTATATATTTTCTTTATTATTGTTCTTCCCTTTGATTTCACCTGGGTCACATTTATAGAAATGTATTTATCCTCATCTCTTTATAAATATACAGACCCATTCCAAAAAATTAGGAAAAGTCATTAAAAAGTTGATTAATTTCCATAATTCCATTCAAAAAGTTAAACTTTCATAGTTTATAGATTCAGGGCCCACAATTTAAATGATTTCAAGTATTTATTTGTTTATTTTTACATAATTTGGGCTTCCAGCT
>JAOUQY010146153.1:0-12758 GCA_028566355.1 Doras micropoeus
GGGGAGGACATGCAGACTCCACACAGAAAGGACCCAGACCGCCCCATCCGGGGATCGAACCCGCGACCTTCTTGCTGTGAGGCGACGGTGCTCCCCACAGAGACACTGTGTCACCCCAAAGGTATTTTATTTATTATTATTTTATTTCCTATTGACTGTATGAGCGGCCATGTTGACATGATGAACTTGGGTACTGAGGACACCTTCTCAAGGTTCTCAGGAGCTTTAATGGAAGTGTATGGTGGTGTGGTCAATTTTTTTGTTTGTTCTATTAGTATTAGTCAGTATGTCTTATGAAGATGTAACTGTTTGTCTGCTATTGCTGCAATGATAATATTAATTTCTGATCATGCAACTATAATATTTTCAAATTATGCCTAGACCTACAAGTAGTATCTTGTGAGATGCTGTGACAGTTAGAACTCTCTAGGGTCTTCTTTACCTCCCTCACTGTTACTGTGCAGAGTTGCTGGACAGATTTCCAGCTGGTTTGCTTTTGGATCCTGTAAAGTAAGATTTATAAAAATCAGCATTCAGATTCTGGATTGGATACTCACTGATACCAGTTGGTGAGGGTCATCATGATGTAAAGAGAAGCCAGTATGAGGCAAAAGTGGAAGAAAGAGTAACTGTAAGACACTCTATCCTCTTCGTTATCCACGGCACGTCGCACCCCATCCTCCCCCACTTCCGCATCCTTGTCCACTGCCAGCTCCTGCCTCTCCTCTGTCTGCATTAACTTGTTCACCTGAGAGTTATTAGATGATCGGATGCTACGAGAAAAGAAAAAAATAATAATTAATTTGAAATAAAAATGTGTTCATGTTCGATTTGGTTTTTGTTCTAGTCCTTTCCCTGTTCTGTCACAGGATTGTTACCTGATGGTGTGCACCTGTTTTGTGTTAGATCTTGATTAGATTTTCTATGTACTCATGGAGTTTATCATGCATATATCCATCTTTAAGTCTAAGACTAGGCTTCCAAGTCCACAAGAGCACTGAAACTTGTGTCCTACATCATTCACCTACACATGACAGACTTCTTAACAAACAAAAAACAGCAAGACAAATGAATCTGGATTAAACATAAAACAGGTGCACACAATAGGAAAACAATCACTGATGTGACAGGGGTCAGGACTAGAGCAAAGGCCAAAACAAAACACAAGCACATGGCACTTTTTTTTACTAGCTGTATTTTAAACAAACAGTCATTTAAATCTTACATTTGTAAACCAACTTGCTGCTCACAGCCATTTTGTGCTTGCAGTGGGTTATGAGTGGTTATACTCAATAATAAACTTGCATTAACTACACATGAATTTTACTGCTTTAGAGCTTCAGAGCTTCTACATCATGCTCACCTGGCATACAGTGTGCAAAAGAGAAAGATTACCAATCCCACAATTCCTTGCGCATCCCACCACTGGACTTGCCCAGGGGGGATGGTGGGGGTCGGGGCAGCAGTGGTGGTGGGGTTGTTGGTAACCAGCTGTAGCAAGCTGGGGTTACATTTCCGGTCTAAAGAAAAAGAAATGCAAACAATCATCCATAACTAAATTAATAAAACCATTTTCATTTAGCAAGCCACTGTCTTTTCATATGCATGTTGTGTTTTCACTGGAATAAGTGCATGCCTGTATATCAGCACCTGCCTCCAAGTTTAAACAATTCCCAAATAAGAAGCTTCTTATTTACTCTGCCCAGTTACAGCACATCCAAAATAGCTCTAAACCCAGCAACCATTACTGTCTGCTTAGTAACGGATATTAGCATGTGTGCCAAGAGAATTCTTGCTTGTATCTGTGGAGCAAAAATATGGTTATTTCACTTTTGTACTCCTTTCCTTCTTTGGAATAAATGTACAAAATGTACGAAGCCAGTTCTTTTCCAGAACAGTTGGGACACTTTGCACAATAATGAAACAAACTGAAATCTGTAATTTGTCCTTTATTTAACAGACAAAACAAAAAAAGAAAAGATTTTCAGCATTTCCAATGACGAACTTAATTCTATTTGTTAATTATAAACAAATTTAGAAGTTGATAGCTGCAAGACACTCAATACAAGTTGTGATGGAGGCAAAATAAGACTGAAAAGGTTATACAAGTAACATTGGAAGGTTCCACAATTAGCAGTGTAACTGGTAACAGGTGGCGTCATCCTATAAAAGGAGCTTCCACTGAAGGCTTAGTCTTGGCAAGCAGGGATGGCTCGTGGTTCACCAGTTTGTCCCAAACTTCATGAGAGAATTGTCAGTCAGTTCAAAGACAATGTTTCTCAGTGCAAGATTGCAAAGACTTTAGGTCTTTCACCATCTACAGTTCATAATATTATGAAAAGATTCAGGGAGTCAGAGGAAATCTCAGTGTGTAAAGGCCAAGGGTGGAAGCAGCTGCTGAATGTGTGTGACCATCGAGCCCTCGGGTGGTATCGTTTGAGAAACCGTCATGCTACCGTGATGGACATGGGCAACCACATGGGCTTGGGAGGTCTTTGGAAAATCATTGCAATCATTGAAATCATAACACAGTCCACTGCTGCATCAAGAAATGCAACCTGAAACTGTATTATGCAAAGAGGAAGCCATATATTAATTTTGCACGAAAACACTGGGTAGTTCTCTGGGCCTAAAGTCATCTGAGATGGACAGAAAGATGGTGTGAACGTGTTCTGTGGTCAGAAGAGTCCACATTTCAGCAAAACAAAAAAGGCCATCCAGATTGTTACCAATGACAGAAAGCAGGCAAGTGCAGAAACCACCATCTGTGATGGAATGAGGGTGCATCATCTCACGGCATGGGGGATCTCCATATATGTGAAGGTACCATTGATGTGGAGGCTTATACTGGTGTTGTGGAGAAACATCTTTTCCAAGGAACTTCATGTACATCTTACATTTACATTTTCGGCATTTGGCAGACGCCCTTATCCAGAGCAACTTACATTTTATCTTATTTACACAATGGAGCAATTGAGGGTTAAGGGCCTTGCTCAGGGTCCCAGCAGTGACAGCTTGACTTTTGGGTCAGTAGCCCAACTTCTTAACCACTAAGCTACACTGCCCCTTAGCAGGACAACGCCAGGCCTCATTCTGCACAAGTTACAACAGCGTGGCTTGACAGGAGTGCCTGCAGTCCAGATCTGTGTCCTATTGAAAATGTACAGAGCATCATGAAGAGGAGAATCAGACAACAGCGACCACGGACTGTTGACCAGCTCGAGTCTTGTTCACAGCAAGAACGGGCAAACATTCTACTTCTAAAACTGCAACAATTAGTATCTTCAATTCCCACATGATGAAAACATAATTAAAAGAAAAGGTGATGTGATCCAGAGGTAAACACGCCTCTATAACAACATATTCTTTTATTGGGTTGCAGGCATCAATTTCTAAATTTGTTTATATTTACCAAACAGAATTAAGTTCATAACTGAAAACACTGCTGATAAATTTTGTCCTTTTGTCTGTTAAATAAAAGGTTCAAGCAAATTAATAAATTACAGACATCAGTTTTTATTGGATTTTAAGAAAGTGTCTAGAAACTTTTCTAGAAATTTGTATTTTGTATTCGACCCAAAACGACTTGTGCATTCTGCATATCCAGTGGGTTAGAGACAATTTTGTTCAGACAAATATTAATAGGGATTTCTGCTGACATTGCTTCAATACAAACAAATCCAGTACATGCTGGAAGTTCGTGCAGGGGTACCACCACACTGTGGGTTCAGCACCATGGCTAGCGACGTTAAAGCACCCGAAACCACTAAACACTATCCTCCTGGTGGTGACTTCCAAATTTTGTAAACCAAAAACTGTCTAACAAATTTCACAGTAAATAATCAACTGAACATAAAAGTGAGTTATCGCCAATATTATCCGGGTACCGCTGCATAGATGCTATCCTAGTGGGACCGCTGAGACATACGAGCGGTCAGAAACTGCGGCTCACCTATGGTTCACCTAGACGTCCTATCCCGTCCCAACTATGTCTCAAACACAAAGTGGGTGTGAGTGTGACTTACTGGGGTTGTTGCTCATAGCAGACCAGGTGAGATACATGGTGTACAGAGAGATGAGAGAAGACTGCAGCAGACCTGAGCCAGGCTGAGCTTCCTGTTCACACGTGCAGAAAAACATATGAAATATGAAGTATATAGCTATTACACCTCAAATACATGGATATTTTATCACACTTAAGTGGCACAGTGGCAGAAAGAACATTTTCTATAGACAGGCTATTCTGGGATGTTCGGTTATTGAAACATAATCCACTTTGAGGTGGTGAGATTAAATCTGCCTCACATCTGACCCCATCACACTGTCCCACCATTGTTTATTTCCCTACTAAAGCATGACCCATTGTCTTTAATCAGGTACTCATTTATATAGCATCTTAACGTTCTTTATCCTTTCATGAAACAGAGAGCTTCGGAGAGAGACAGAGAGAGAGAGAGACAGAGACAGAGAGAGAGAACTACCTGTACTTTAGGGAGAATCGAGACGACAGACACTATGATGCAGAAGATAAAGTTCAGGCTGATGAAAACTTTGTGCTCGGTGCAGTCATCCGGCTGTGTGTAGTAGACGTAAAACAGCACCATCGCAGCAAAGGCGCACGCGTAGTTAATAAACGTAAAGGACAACAGCGCTGCAGAGAAAACACAGAAAAAACATCATCGTTGTTTCTAACTGATGATGGTTTTAATAAAGGAATAACCCAACTGCTGGTTCCCACTGGTTTAATATGTGACTCATCGTAATCCCATGACTTGGCTTTTAGGCAAGGACGAGTCAATGAATCATCTAATGGTCGGATTCTATTGGCAAAAGATTTGCTATGATGTACGCCGATGGTGTGCATTATGGTATGAATGTCAACCCTGCGATCAACCCAAAGGCATCGCTTCCAATAATAGCAGTCTCTTCTAGAGAACTACTTCTTTACTGACCTCGTAGGACAGTCGGACAGGACGTGAACCTACACAATGGCGGTTGTGGAAACTGACAAACAAGGCACTGCGTTCATGTCACAGAAACCATGCATGTGAGTTTGACTCACAATAGATGGAAGGTGACTAAAAGGTGACAGACCATTTAGTCAACCCATCAAAAATGATTCGGAAATCTATTTGCAAGCATGCAAGACGTTCGGATCAGTTCGCTACAGCCCTTGTCGTACAGAAGAGCCTCTTCGTTTCAGTTACTGTATGCATGAAAGCCATGGATGATCTTGTATCCTATCTGAAAACACTCTCAGGAAGGACCTTCACACACCGTGAAACTCTCTACACCTCTACATTATCTGCCAAGTGAAATGGGTCTGCTAAGGTTGAACATAAAGCAAGATAAACAGGTATAAGCAATGCACTCCATATATATATATATATATATAAATATATATATATATATCAGTGCAATTTCTTAAAACTTTGGCAAGAGGTGAAGGAGGAAAGGGCCAGAGGTATGTCAAATAAATCTCTGCCCTATCCAGAGACTAAGGACAATCTCAGCAAGTTTACAGCCACAGTATTACTCGGGTGGCGTTACGTTTCTGCGCTCAAGGGGGCGACAGAGTACACATCAGAGCCTTTCTACAGTATACCCGTCCAATGCATGGGTTAGATCAGGACGTACAATTTCCCAGACCTCAAACTAATCATATTATTTGATTTTGTAATGGCTTTACTTTAAAAAAAAAAAAGGATACTTCTAATCACCATAAACAAGACGGTTTATTAATGTGTTATTTCCTTAATATTTAAACCTTTTGCAGTATTTATTTACTTCTGAACGTGCTCTAATTGTCAAACAAGTACGTTGACCAGACAGCAACATCAGACAGACATGCCGTTTTTTTCGGTGATCTCACCTGCATACCAACACTTGCTATTGCCGTTCTCAGCATTTTCCACCCAACTCTGGTTCCAAGTATGAGCAAAGTCCACCAGCAAAATCAGCTGCATCAGGATGAAGATAAAGGAGCCAACCGCACCAAAATAGTACCACACTGCAAGAAAACACCAAACTCTATTGTTTACGTGCATGAAGTCATTACTTACATTTACATTCATGGCATTTGGGAGACACCCTTATCCAGTGAGACTGACGTTTATCTTATTTATACAGTACAACCGAGCAGTTGAGGGTTAAGGACCTTGCTCAAGGGCCCAACAGTGGCAGCGTTGTAGTGCTGGGATTTGAACTCATGACTTTCTGATCAGAAGTCCAACATCGTAACCACTGAGCATCCACTGTCCCTACTTACTGGATAAAAATTGTGCAACGATTAAAATCTGAAATTTAAAATAAATAACAGAAATAATTGCACCAGTATTAAATATGCCATCTGGGATGAAGAAAGCTCCTACGGTTATTCCGACCAGTATCAGGAACTTAAAGAACCAGAACCTGAAAGACACACAAACAACACACAAACACGGTGAGCTGCTGTGGAATTAATAATGCAGGTACATCATTTGTAAAGAGACGGACACACTTGACTACGAGAGCATTATTTGTTAATTATAATAAACTGGAATATTTGAACGCATGAATTAGTGTTGCCACATACAGGCAAGTGTGCAATCCGAAGTAAAATCGAGCAACCTACCCGTTCTGAATTGCGGCTCGGGGGTCCTTGCTGCTGCGCACTCGGATCATGATGATGGAGAAGAGGAAGAAAAAGCAGGCCAAAGCGAAACACATCCGGTACACTGACTTATAACCAACAATAACCTCGCAATTTACCTTTCCTTCAAAGCCAGGTATGGACACGCTTTTTTCACAAAATCCAGGTATCTGTGGAGCATGAAAGGGGGTCGGGATTAAAACAAAGGAACGCAAACGAACCCTTTCAGTGCATGTGTCCATCTGTGCATCAGAGTTTATACACCCCAGGGACTAGTCGTAGCTCTTCTATATGATATACACATGGATGATAAAGTAGAACTAATCTGACCCTTGTGGCTTTCCATATAGAGCAGAACAGAAGCGTGCATCAAACCAGCGTAAACACATGCTCAAAGCTTGAAAAATATTCTGTAAATTGTGCAGAATATGACAGGATTGTTTGATTTATGGGTGTTTAAAAACAAACAACTGTTTACTAAAAGCTTTGAATCGAAGTGAATTGGAATGGAATTGGAATGGAATTGGAATTATGGATTAATCCGGAATAATCAAATCCCTAATTTATACAGACGTGTAGAGATCATTGTAGATGAACTGTTTAGCTTTTGGAAATGATCAAGTTCATAGAGTCAAGTTCACAGCAAGGTCAAACGTCTGAAATATCTTTTCCTTCAATAGTTTCTTTTCTGTCTGAAGAAATATTAAGACTTCTTGGTGATGGAAATATTCCTGAAACACCTATGGCTTCAAGATCCACATTATCCTTTCCTCTTAAAGGCCTCTGAACAATAAAATAGAAGCATACAGCTTTGTCAAACTAATTACCAGAGGCATTAATGAGTGTGTGAACGCATGTGTGCATGTACGGTGACGGACTGGCATCCAATCTTGTGTACTTTCCCGCCTCACACAAGGTGATCCTGGGATCCTACTGTGACCCTAACCAGTATGGAGCAGTAAGATTAACGCATTTATAACATTATAATTATTATTATTAGTAGTAGTAACTATGTACCTAATATGTACTTAGTCTTAGGCACCCCGTTGATGGCTTTTTTGAGTCGTGCATTATTGAATCAGTAGAAAAAAAGTATGTTTACATCAAAAAAATGTAAATGTTACATAAAAATGTTTGTATGTCAGCAACAAAAGCAAGTGACACATTACACAACAGAGCACTTTTCAGACAAATAACATAATGAAGATAATGCTGCTGGGTTTTACATGCAAAAAAAAAAGAAGTAATTGTGACAGTCAAAGTCTCCAGCTCATTTCCGTATAAAATAAAACAGCACACATTATTGTGAAACACCTGGGAACACTGTTAAAAAAAAGGCACACCATATATGGACTTCCTGTAGTTTATTACAGTTATTACTGTACTTTATAGTGTAGAAATATCGTCATTATTTCCGAAGGCGTCTTTGCTTTACAGCGAGTCTTCGCATGTGCCTTATTAAGACTTCTGCTTCGTACTGTACAGTAGCCGCTTTTCACTTGACGAGTGATCGCCTTGTGATCGCCTTGTGATAGCCCCATGCCTACTTAGGAACGAACCATGGTGTGTGTGTGTGTGCATGTGTGCTTGTGCACCTTTTCCAGTTGCGTCTCCATTCCAGGCATTATCATGATGATGGACACGAGGGTGCCGAGCAGTAGGAAGAAGGAGAAAGCCAGGCGTGTGATGGTGGAGTTGTAAGTGGAGGGGCAACATCCTGATAACAGGCAAGGAGCAGAGCCACACAGACAGGATGCCTACAGGAGATCCAGATCACCACATTGTTTATTAACATGCTCATATTTGCTTATTGTTATCCAGGCAAAGTGCATCATGGGAAAATAGTGCATTATCAAGTGAGCTCATGGGACTTGATTACAAAAAATAATAATTTATAGGAAACTATAAAAAGGTTCAGATGCCATCTCGGAGCTTTCTGTTATTTATATTATAATGTATTTAGATGTGAACAAAAACAAAGAATATTTTTTTATTATTTTTTTTTACAGATTAATACGTCACTTTTTTTTATGTCATGTCATAAACCAAACGAAATAAAAGCTACACATTTAACCAGCTTGTGCTGTAGCATTTTCAAAAACTTTCACATTTTCCTGATTTAACCCAGACTTACGCTGTTAAATTAATTTAAAAAAAAAAATTATATGTCGCCATAAATTCGTTCATGTTATTAAAGCGAACCCGGAAATACATTGCGCTACAGTCACAGAAAGCACGCGCAGAAAACTTTATCAAAAGTAAAAACTATCCACACGGTATAATAACGCTAGGTATGTATATCCAGAAAAGATTGTAATTAAAAAAAGTGGATAAAAAGCTACTTACGCAGCTTGCCAGAGAACACAATGCCATACAAGCGCCCATTTTTTAATGCGTCAAGCAAAGAAAGTGCGGAAGTTTTCTCCTTTCGGCAACAGATGTCAACACAGGGCTGTGATTGGTCAGAAATAGTCCGTGATTTAAACATGGACCAATCAGCGCTCAGTGCGCTTACAATGAAGAATGAAGTATACAGAAAGGTACGTAGGTGGAGAATTATGTAAAAATGATTTACATTAATAAACAATAAAAGTTTGAGTCATTGTCTCAGAAGTGTATTATGTATCTTAAAAAAAAACAGGAGAAACCTGCTTCTGTTCCGAAAGCTTTGTTAACTCTTTATTTTTTTAAGCTTTGATTGTCTTCTTGTCAGTCATTTTATAGACACGCCCCCAAGGCCACTTTGTCATAAATCATTAAGAGTGGTTGCATTTTTTTTTTTTTACAATGCTGAGATTCTTTGGCCCTCTATAAACATGGCCAGGCCTTGATCTTCTGGGTGTGTGCAGCAGGATCACATGGCCCACACTGTATGCCATAACTCCATTCACCAGTTCAGCAAACCATCTTGTTTGACCCACCATCCCTCAAAATACAAAGACATGCATGAAAACTAAAAAAAATCCAGCTTGGCGTGACTAGGTACCAGCTGTCTTGGTCTACTAGTCAAGAATGAACAAACCAAACCAAATGCTGCTTCCTGAAATGGTCCATGCCCACATGTAGTGGCTGTGCAAGAAGGTGTTATTAGCTGAACTACTTAACTTTACCGGTAAAACATTAGTATCCAACCAACATGTAGATACTGTACTCCAAGGAGTACATAAGAATCAAGCAAGAGGAATAAAGAGAAACAATTGTGAAAAGACGACATCTCGGCATTATTATATATATTATATTATATATTAATTCACATCTGTGAAAGAATGGGTCATTCTGAAGAGCTGACTGAATTCGAGTGTGGTGCTGGAATAGGGTGCCACCGTTACAAGAAGTCAGTTTGTGAAATTTCTTCCCTCCTAGATATTCTACAATAAACTGTGAGTGGTGTGATTGAAACACGGACGCGTTTAGGAACCGCAGCAACTCGGCCATGAAGTGGCAGACCACGTGAAGTTAAAGGTGCTAAGGGGCATAGTGTATAATAGTAACAAATGCTGAGTTCTAGACCTCCTCTGGCATTAACATCAGCACTAAAACTGTGCACCAGATGCTTCATGGCATGGGTTTCCAAGTGGGCATGGACCATTTCAGGAAGCAGCATTTGGTTTGGTTTGTTCATTCTTAACTAGTAGACCAAGACAGCTGGTACCTAGTCACGCCAAGCTGGATTTTTTTTTAGTTTTCATGCATGTCTTTGTATTTTGAGGAATGGTGGTGGGTCAAACTTGAGCCAAACCAGAACATGGTTTGCTGAACTGGTGAATGAAGTTATGGCAGACAGGCAGACTGCATGGCTAGGTGTTTGATTTTATACACCTGAATTCACTGATTAAGAGGTGTGTCTATATAGTGTACTTTCCCCTTGAGTCTCTGATCACTCAGAAACGTGCACTTACATTTCCAAAAACTTGCTTTGACTTCATATAGCCTAACATTAACCTTAAACATATTTGAAATTAAATAAGTATTGTTTTATAAGTAAACGTTAGGGAACGTTAAGGGTTTTTTTTTGGCTCGTGCGTCATGAACCCTGACAGCACTGATTACACCCTGAATGCAGTTTTTTTTGTCACTGTAGTCTCGAGCGAGTGCAAATTCTTGGTTGGGATTTTTTTTTTTAAATATATGTATAGGATTTCATGTGTGAACAAATAGGCAGTCTGGGATGTCTGCGAATGCCTCGGAATTGTGCGTGAGAGACGCGTGGATGTGCGTGACACGGTGCACGCACAGTAGAAAAGCGGACTCGGTTCTGAACGCCGCCACGTTCACACAAACTGTGCACCGTGACCATGCTGACTGCTGATTAACACCCAAACACAGCCGTTTTCCTTCGCACCAGGACTGTAAGCTCGCTCACCGCCAATTGGTAAGTGCAAATCTTACACACACACACACACACACACACACACTGTACATATCCATGTATACTACACCTCACCTGTAATTCTGTCCTGTCACACGCACTGCCACGTGCACAGGACATTTATACACAATACTTCAGTTAGGCTGTGTATGTGAATCAGTGTTACACGATACACACAAGACTCCTGTATGTTTCACGTGCATTCGTGATCAAAAGTGCATGCCTTTTACATATTACTGAATGTAATGTTTCCTATTCATCCACTGAATAGACTGTACTCAGTGACATAGCCTGTCTGATTGCCATTAATGAGTGATTATTACTGCTAATTGCTCGTTTAGGTTTACACAAATAAACTCTATGCTTGATGTAGATTATAGTCAAGGAGTTATTGCCTAAGCCCAGTAGGAATCAACATTTTTCAGCCTTGGACCTGTGGCACATTCTGACTGAAGACTCAGTCATGCATGTCAACATGACATAATATGTATGCCTGAATATAGAATTTTATATACATATATATATATATATATACACACACACTGGTGAAATTGCATTCTGTTTTCTGGTCTTTCTAATTGAATGCATCGATTTGCATAACCATCGATTATATTATTGCCATCAATAATATGTTGAACTGTCTTTGAAATATTAGCAAATTTCTTCGTGTTTTGTACATCCTCCCTTTTTTTTTGGCTTTAATAACAGCGTGTACTCGAGCTGCCACGGATTCCACAAGATGGAAAAACTGCACACCTGGGAACTGTTTAAGAAAAAGGCACACCATATATGGACTTCCTGTAGTTTATTACTGTTTACTGCACTGTATTTAGTAGTGTTTTCTTTTACGTAGAAACATCATTATTATAACACCGAAGGCGTCTTTGCTTTACAGCGAGTCTTCTTCTTTGCGCGTGCCTTGTTAAGACTTCTGCGTCGTCCTGTACGGTAATCAGCTGTAAGTTTTGTATGGAGAATCTCCCACAGCTCTTCTGGAGACTTTGACTGTCACACTTACTTCTTTTTTTTTGCATGCAAAACCCAGCAGCGTTATGTTCGTTATGTTTTTGTGTACCATTTTTTTGTGTACCGTTTTATTCATGTGGTAGCAGTACAGTGCATAAAATCATGCAGATACGGGTCAGCGGCTTTGGGTAATCGCATCAACCATCAGAACTGGTGATGGCAAAAAATGTGATCTCTGTGAATTGGTAGTGTTGTTAGTGTTGATTGGGCTGGTTTGAGTATTTCTATAACCTCTGATCTCCTGGGATTTTCACACACAACAGTCTGTGTAGTTTACTCAGAATGGTGCGGAAAACAAAAATCATCAAGTCCCGAACAGTTCTGTGGTTGGAAGAGAGGTCAGAAGACGATGGCTTGATTGGTTCAGTTCAAGCTAGCAAGAAGCATGCAGTAACTGGATTGACCACTCTTTACAACTGTGGTGAGCAGAAAAGCATCTCAAAACATATTAAAAAAAACATGAGCCAAGAAAAGGAGGCTACAGTAGGCACAGATTAAAAGATTTTTACACAGATTAAAGAGTTTTTCTCTTCAGTTATCTTCAGTTGTCTAGTTTGGGTGATCCTGTAACCACTGTAGCCCTAGATTCCCATTCTTTGCTGACAGAAGTGTCGGTGCTGGACTGCAAACTTTGCCCTAATAAGGACACGGTGAATATATGTACAGGGGTTAGACAATGAAACTGAAACACCTGTCATTTTAGTGTGGGAGGTTTCATGGCTAAATTGGACC
>JAOUQY010146293.1:0-12691 GCA_028566355.1 Doras micropoeus
AGTTAACTCCTGTTATCAATTATGTTCTAAGAGATATAACCATTTTTCCTTTCTTTTTGAAGTTACAGCTTCACCTCTGACAGTTGCAAAGCACTAACTCTATAGACTCCATCTAATTTTTACATTTTCAACATATCAACAACTACACATTATCCATTTATGTGGCTTGTCCATCGTTCAAATCGCTGGGCTGATAAGAATCATTTCATGCGATAGGCGTGCAACACTGCTTCAAGTAACATTGGAATTCAGTGCTGGGGCCTCAACAAACATGAGTATGAGGACTGTGCAACGTTCCCTCCAATATTCCGTGGAGGACCTACTGATTATTAACTGGTATACCAGTTTTTCTGGTACATTTACATTCATGACGTTTGGCAGATGCCCTTATCCAGAGCGACTTACATTTATCTCATTTACACAACTGAGCAGTTCAGGGTTAGGGGCCTTGCTCAGGGGCCCAGAAGTGGCTGTGGTGGGATTTGAACTCACAACCATCTGGTCAGTAGTCCAACATATTTACCACTGAGCTACACTGCCCCTGGTACAGTATGAGACGAGAGCAATGCAACATTTCTACATGGTAAATTACTGGTAGGGAAGCAGCAATAGGTGTATCAACAAACTGTATATAGATCTTGAAAATATCTGAAAACACAACAGTTAAACATCGATTTCAGCTCATCTAAATTTTAAAACTGATCATGAGAAAGCAGTGCTTGTGATGTGTCCAGCTCATCAAAATATCTGCATTCAAATTTGTCTTGCCTATTACAAGGATAGTAAGACAAAAATGTGTTGTGTGTCTGTATGTGTTCTTTACAATTTGCATTTGCTTTTTATGCAGTAAATGAAAGTTTCTTAATTATAGCGTGAAATTTAGCAACGGAGCGGCGTTTTAAAAAAGGGTAAAAACGTTTAAGGGTTTTTTTTGGTGTGTAGGTCTTCCCGTGTGATGTCTGTGTGGGAATGTTTTTAACTCTTCTTTCTTGTCATATTTTTAGATCAAAGAGTTTTCCCTCACTTTGAAGAAAAAAAAAACTTTTATTCACAGACCAGGACAAACATTATACCTTAAAAAGGAATTTCTCTCGTATAGCAGCTATAGTGTTTTTTGTTTGAGGTTTTTTTTAGACTGTAGAGTCTAGGTGATGTGGTTGTGCTCCCCTCCTGATTTTATTTACTGTATACAATGACAGGAAAATTTCTACTGCAAATCTGTCCATCCCTCTTCAGTCCCCTTTCTTTCAAACGAAACCCCTAGTATAGTTTACATTCCCTGGGTCAAGGGAGGGGAAAGTCTTGGAACAGATGTATCAGGGTGTGTATGTGAAAAAAAAAAAGTCTAGAGGAATGAAGTGTGTAAAATTGTAAAATGGGGGTCGGTGTTTTCTTTGGGGCAGGGGGAGGTTGGGAGGCTGGGGTATGGTTGGGGGTTGGGTGTGTGTGTGTGTGTGTGTGAATGTGGCTTCCTCATGGAAATGGAAATAGGGTTACTGCCGTTGCTTTGAACAGTTTGAATGAGAAGTGTGAAGTATCAACAGATCGTTATGCGGATAATCAAAAGCGTCTCAGCCAATCACACGCAGCCATGCTGAAACTAAAGCACATCTATACCAACAGAGCATTGTCCTCACCCAACAGTATTAAGAACTTTATCCATACTCCAAATTTTACATGTCAGCCAAAGATTAACATTGTTTTAACCTATGGTGGAAAGTAAGTAAGTAAGTACATTTACCCATGTACTATACTTAAGTACAATTCTGAGGTAGTTTACTTGAATATTTCCATTTTATGCTACGTTATACTTCCACTCCACTACATTTCAGAGGGAAATATTGTCATTTCTACTCCGTTACATTTATTTGACGGCTTTAGATACTATTTACTTTTAAAATGAAGATTTTACGCAATAGATAATATAGCATGCTTTTAAAATACAACACATTGTTAAGATTAAACCAACGGTTTCCATTTTTTTTGACTTCTCATGCCTTGCAGAAAGAAAGCAGTGTGTATGCAGTCGGGTCACATTTCAGATGCCTGTGAGTGTTAACATCTCCACCAAATAGGGATTTTTCCCTCTAAATTTTTCACATGGTTTCATTTCAATGAATGTTCAAATGATTTAAGATCTCAACAAAAATCAAAGAGTAGAGAAAATGTCCAAAAACTGGAAACGCATATGTGTAGCATAGCTTTGTTTTTTTTTCTGGTTTCTTCATGGTATCTGGTGTCCCTGTATATAAAACTGTAGATAAAGCAGTTCAAACTAGCTCAGGAGCTACAACAGTAGCATCATTATCTAATGATGTCATATATAATAATATATCAGTCAGAGAGGCCAAACCAGTATGTTTTCTTTAATACTTTTATCTACAGATTGCTGCTAATACGTATGTGCTTTTACTTAACCCTCCTATCATCTTTGGGGTCAATTTGACCCCATTCATTGTTTAATGTCTTTTTTGCTTCATATTTAATGACTTTTTTCTAATTTAATGGGGACCCCTGGGTAAACATAAAATTAACATGATGCTATGTTTTCAATGTCCGGTGTTCTATGGAGTCAATTTGATCCCAGGCTGTTTTAGCTGTAAGAAATATAACATTTTACACACATTTGTTTTGGTTGGTTTGGATGATATTGGGGTCACTATAACAAATAAAAAATGTAAAAAATAATTTTTGGGGGCCCTAATCTATCAAAACCATAACTGTAGTAGTGTGTGAACCACTGTTCACATGAGGTGGAAGAGGGGAAAACATCATTCTATCGCAAGCACTTTGATATTTCCCATGCTGGGGAGGCGGGAAAATATGGTTCCCAAGAGGGTATTGATAGTTCACACAACATAGGGGTGAAGCAAACATATTCAACCATTTCTCTTGGTGCTCTGTGTGCACTCTGCTTCTGCTCTCACTCAACTGAAAATGACTTCTAAACAAAGGTTTTCTGTCAATGAGGTGTTGTCACATATCTCTTTCCATGAAAGTGACATGGAGAAGAAAATGAGTCTGAGACAAGATGATATTGAGGACGACCCTGAATCTGAGGTATTCTCCTCTGATGAGAATGAGACATTCAGTGTTGACTTTTTGTCCTTTTGTCTCTCATCCACCAGCAAACACACTACCTTCCAAAAATGGAAAGTTATTATGGTCTGTCTCGACACTTCAACAACAGGGTAGACATTAGTGCTGCTAATGTCATCAAAATGGTTCCAGACCCCACCAGATATGCTGTCCAAGACAGAAAATCAGCATTTGAACTCTTCATAACACCATCAATCAAAAAGGATATACCCGAGATGACAGATTTAGAGGAGAGGCACATGTATGGGGACAATTGGAAAGACTTGGATGTGACCCACTTGTAAGCCTTCATTGGGTTGCTCATTTTGGCAGAAGTGTACAAGTCAAAAGGTGAAGCAACAGCAAGCCTTTGGGCTGTTGACACTGGAAGGGCAATATTTCCAGCCACCATGTTTCTAAACACATTTCCAGTTTTCTCCCATGTCATACACTTTGATGACAGAGAAACAAGGCAGGGCCAAGGAGAGTGTGCCAAACTTGCAGCATTGAAGGATGTATGGGACAAGTGGGTCCCCACACAACTGTGGATGAATGTCTGGTTGCATTTTGTGGGCGCTGACCCTTCAGCCAATACATGCCGAGCAAACCGGCCAAATACAGTATCAAAATATGGCCAGCTAAGCCTGGAATATGCATGTGTACACTGGTAAACCCACTGGGGAAGCACCTGAAAAAAATCAGGGAATGAGGGTGGTACTTGACATGGCTAAAGGACTAAATGGTCATAACATTACATGTGATCATTTTTACACATCGTACGTCCTGGGTGAAGAACTGCTGAAAAGGAAGGTTGGGGACAATGAGATAAAACATGCCAGAGCTTCCCTCTGAGCTGCTTGCGATGAAGAACAGGAAGGTGACATCTTCAACATTTGCCTTCACTGACAGAGCTACTGTCGTCTCCTATTGCCCCAAGAAAGGGAAAAATGTCCTGCTGATGAACACTATGCACAAAGATGCTGTCCTGAGAAGACAGAAAACCACAAATGGTCTTGGACTACAACAACACCGGGAAACTGAATTGAAGGATTATTTTCCTGGAGCAGCTGGGTAACACATTGGTGAAACCTCATATCGAGAGGAGACAGTGCCTTCCCAGAGCATCAACAGCTGCTGCAACTGTTGTGAATGATATCCAAACAAGGACACACACCACAACTCCTCCAGTGGTTCAAACTGCAGGCAGGAAACATGGCAGGTGGCAGGTCTGTCCCAACAGAAATGACTCCAAGACCAGCGACACCTATGTGAAATGCAAGAAATATGTCTGCAAGGAACATGCATGCACTCTCTGCACATTATGTGTACAGTAATGCAGAGAAAAGGCTGGAATGTCCCTTCTGGTGGCCTGAAGGGAAAATAAGATGCTGGTCATTTTCTGTCTGTTCCTATTCTGTCAAACTCATTTTAGTGAGTAAGTAACTTTGGTTTTTACTCACACATACATATTCGCATACAGTAGCATAGAACAATCCCTGACAATGCTCAAATGTACTTTTTTTTATAGGTGTATTATAAATAAAGAGCTGTTATGTGTTCCTTACTGATGTTCTGATGATGATCTTCTGTTTTACATATAAACTTCTTCTAAATTTTTTAAATTGTGATTCAAATTGAAGGATAAACAATATTAGTTAATTTGAAGGTAACAGGAGGGTTAAGTATGTTTTTTCATGAAGGACTTTAACTTATTAAAGAGTATTTTAACATTGCTGTATTGATACTTTTTCTTAAGTAAAGATCTGAATATTTTGTCAACCATTGGTTTTAAACCGTATTTCTTTTTGTATATCATTTTCTATACAATTTTCCCATTCAGGGATTCTTGTGCATAGACCACGTGCATAAAGAGGCAGATGTTATCTACACATTAATTAATTAATTAATTATGCTTTAACAAACTTTATACAAGAATTAATGACAAATTCATAGGGATTCCTATAAAAGAGGAATAAAACATTTCAGGGTGGTAGTGTATCACACCACCTTGTCAGTGATCATTTTCCTGTAACAACACGCCCTGTTGTGTTTTATTCCCTACTTACTCACTGTTGATGATTGGTGAAATAACTAGTGTTCCTGGCACAGAATTCAAAACACTAGACCTGTATGTACAGTATGTATCCTATACATAAAAAAGCAACATTGGACCTCTTTTCTTTTCCCTCTACAATATAATTGACAATATAGTTCCAATACCCAGCAGTTCTGGTATGTGGCATCAAACCAAGAAGACATCCTCACACACACACACACACACACACACACACACACACACACACACACACACACACAAGCTGGTTCTGATCATGACATTATTTTTAGCCGTGTCAGCGTTATTGCTGGCTGTGAAAAGGACTTCCATTTCCAGTCATACTGGTCCAGATTTGAATGAATACTTCAGACTGTATCTTTTTTCCCATGCTAACTTCTGCAGGCTCTGGGGTTAACCTAGTTCAATTTTATACAAATGAAGTTGTTGTTAAAATGAAGTGCCTAACCATTAAGGCTCAGTGTAATTATGACGTTTTATACCTTTGCACACTGGTAAGAGCAGGAAAATTTTTTGTCACCAAAGGTAGCTGTGAGCATAATGGAACACAGAGGGCATAAAACGAACCCTAATGTTAATCTTAATCGTAGCACTTAATAAGTGGCACTGAAGGCCTTGATTGTATGAAGATAATGCAAAGGGCATAATATCATAGCAGTGGTGTATACAGATGTGGCTGAAATATCTTTGGTATTTTGGTGACCATCCACAGGAGGTGCAAGAAGAGGTTTAGTTAAAATAAATACATGTTCAAGAGGTGTGGTTAGTCCATATTTTAGCAGTGGAAATGGGCTGGGTGAAATAACATCCAAGAAATTTCTGTGTAACTTGTGTTCTTTTGTAGGTGTTCATGTCCATGTGTGAGAATTCCCTGCCTACTCGACAACAATGAATTCAATGAGTCTGGGGTTTAATTAGGGACGTGAGACATAACCAATAATGTATCATGAATCTATTGATTTTGTATAACTATATGATCAACAACTCTCTGAAATCCATTTAGTCTTGTAGCTTTGAAAAGTAGTTTAATATGCTCAGGCTTATCCCAAGTGATGTGTGGCTTCCTGGGAATTAATTTCCTGCATGGGACCAGGACAAGGGAACGAGTCTTGTGTGTGGTGTGTACACAGAAATAAGCTATTAATCAGAACATAACCAGAGCATAAACAATAGCAAATTCAAAGTCTGCACACCATTTAAAAACATGGCACATGGCAAATGCTCTGTAATCTGTAACGCGTGCTTATAAGGTGAATGAAGTTGAAACGTGTGCGCCTCTCCCAGAAAGCTTTATGTAGGCACAGAAGAGCCAGCCTTATTTTTGTTCGTTTCTCTGTTATTAAATAATACTATAATTCCTTGTACATGTTCTGACACTTTCTCCCATTGGTGAAAATACTTATTATTTCATTCACTCATCCCTGCCTGACGAGTCTTAATCTTTTCATTGGGGTTTTTTTTGTTGCCTGGCGAAGCACACGCTGTAATAAATAAATAAATAAAATTATATGTTTAAAAAAATATATCATGCTCTCATGCTCAGCAGTTGTTTTTTTTCTGATTACAGTATCTCAATGGCTTTGAGAACCAAGTCATTTTTCTGACCCTTTGAGGTGGCTCAAGTCTTTGCTCTCATTTGGAAGAAATAAGTTTATTTATTATACTTAATTGGTATTGGGGACACATTGCTTATTAACATAAAAGCGGGATGCCTTTAATATTTCACTTTGGTTTCACGAGAATCAGATCTCCTTAAAAACGGATTTGTGAAATTTGGAAAAAAGTGACAGGTGTCAGATGACCTCTGGCATCACTTATTATTATTTTTTGTGATTAACATTTTTGTGTCACTTATTTGTTCCCTTTTTTTTGTTATTTTTAATTACACGATCTCTCTGCGTTTTACTTCAAAATCTACACTATAGTTTATACACTGAAGTACCAGAAAAACTGGTATACCAGTTAATACTTGGTAGGCCCCCCCATGCGATCTTGGAGGGAACTTTGTACAGTCCTCACGCTGATGTTTGTCGAGGCCCTGCATTGAATTCTGATGTTACTTGAGGCAGTGTTGCACGCCTATCGTGTGAAACAATTCTTGCTGACGCTGGTCACATTCACATTCACACCCAGTCTTTTTACTGTCACACTGCTATCGTAAGTTCAAGGTTTTGCCGGAATTCTTGCATCATGAAAATCCAAACTTTGCTGATACCTCTGAAACACTATGACCCATTTCACGAGCTCCAACTATTAAACTATTCGCAAAATCCTGATAACTTACCATCCTCAAGGCAGAAACAGCTCTAGAAGCTTCCATAGATGTCTATCGCTTTATATACACACTGGAGGATGCAACCAATGATGTGCATAAGTGGCATTGTTATATATTTTGCATCGGCAGTTTTTCTGGTACTTCAGTGTATACTGTAACTATTTTTTTGGTAGTGCTATTTCAGTGTCATCTGTCCTGTGAAACAGCTTATTCTTATCAGCTAATTAGTGTGATTTTTTTGTAGACAGTGTATTTGTAAACAGGGTGAAAGGTCAGGGCATATCCATTCTGTGCTAAGGCAGGGGTCGTCAACTAGACCCAATCAACGTATGGGAAAAAAATGGGCCATTGTTCACTCCAGTTTTTAAACCATGAACCATTGAGGCTTCTGTAGCAGGTTCTTTGTTGTGGTCATGGACTAAATTATTTAGCTGAAAGCATCTCACTGAGAAAGGGAAGAGTTTGCAGACTTTCTTAGATTCACTGTCCAGTTGGTGAACTGATGACTTGCTCAAAAAACAAGGCGGATGACAAAAACAAAATGTGTAAAGAGAACTGGTCCACTGTGAACCAAAACACAACTTCAAATTGATTTGTCTTATCTATAGATACAAACTAATTACTAATGATTAAGTATTAAAAGGTAAATTATTGTCATTATTATTGCCATTCAGTCATGGGAGTAGCTTATCTGACCCTTTGTTAGCATGGAATTTTATGTAACTGGACTGTCACAAATTTTAGCTGACCACCCCTGGTCAAAGGTCTAAGCCTAATATAAATAGTTCAGATGACAGACGATGACTAAGTATGAATTTACTACCAAAACTTTTAGAATCTCTTGTTTCTGAAATACCCCCAGGAGCATTTTTATTCAACGAATTTCACTTTCACAGAAAAGCAGCCAAAACATGTTCAGCAGATGGTGTTCTGTTAGAAGAGCAGATAAGACCCTTTCATTGCGAAACTGTCCAGAGAGGCCATGATTGTCCAAAAACCATCATTAATGCTAGACTGAAGACTCTGGGAAGTTGATTTGTTCAACGTTATTTATGACATTTCATAATTCCATGTGCCTTTTTCATAGTTGTGTTTTACTGTCATTCTAAAATGAAGGAAATCTTAAAAATTAAGGAGCTCGTAAATGTGTCCAAAACTTATTACTGACTTAATTATTTAAAAAAAAAACTTGAATGTATTAGCATGTCAACATATGTGTATGAAAGATATGTTGCTGTGTAGCGTAAACAGACTTCCTTAGCAACAGTGCCTGTATGATGTTTGACATAAAACGATACATACAGCCTGAAAGTGAAAAAATAGGAATGTTTGAGTTAGTAAAAGTGCACAGACAGCATTTCTGCTCATGGCTGGCAGAATCCGTAACGCTGCACATTGCACATCACAGCAACTAATACAAACCTTTTGACAGAAAACTGTTCCAAGAGCTAATTCAACATTGTATTCAATTTCCTGGAGGAAAATGACTGGCTGCTTCATTCACTGAATTTGTCATAACATCAACCAAACACCAAGCCACATAGAAAAACTGCAAACATTTCATCCAATACCGCTGATGTACAAAGTCTCAAAAGGACAATCACAATAAGGATGCAGGTGTGTTTTGTAAAATGAAGGAACTTACCCCTTTGACCTTATTCCCTATTCTTGTGCGCAAATCCCCAGTCACGATGATGCCAATGGCTGCTATGAACATAACAGCCCCGGTTACTATGGAGGCATAGATTAGACAGGTCTTGCACTTCATCCTCCAAAATCAGAGACTCTAATGTTAACAAAAAAACAGTGAAACTATAAACTCAAAAAAGCATAGCAGAGCTCTGAACCTCGTTAAAAATACTTTGTATCTCTACTACACTCAAAGCGCCACTGCACTCAGACAAAAACCATGTGTTTGCTCAAGTTCACATGCAGTCACTTGCTTTCCTGTTCCTCCTCATCAAAAGCATTCAGGGAAGTTATTCAGAGAGGATCTAGACAAAGGGAGATACCAGTTCGAGAAAGACAAAGAGTTTAATGTCAAGCTTTAAAGTTTGAGCGAGTTTAAAAGTTTGTTCGACTTCAGAAGACTTCTATGTGCACGCCAGGCATGCTCGGCGGTTCCTATGAATGAGTGGGGAGGGCAGAGGGAGGGTCCAAACTGATCCTCGTTGCCAGATTGATCAAACTGATGTAATCCAAACTTCTTTTGTCAGATTTCCCAGAACTGATTGAACCCGATTGGCAGATAGTACAGATTTCTTCCTTTACAGTTGGCAGAAAATCTTTAACACTAATTTAATTAATCAGAGATACTGTTTAGACTAATTTAGGCACTCAAGGGGCAACATGACCGATCAGTGTCGTCGGATTCACTCTTTTATATACATTCATTGGCTACAATAAATAATAATCATATTATAACTATATAATAACGTATTAAGTATTATTAAAAAATACTTAGATAAAATATAACAAATACTTCCACAGTAACTGTACTTGTTTTAAAACAGTACACAAAAATCCTAAAAGCATGCCAAGTATGCAAGCATGCTAATTTCTACTTCTTATTCTAAATTCAGAATTGTAATGCAGACTGTTAACTCCAATTTCTTCTGTACAAATTAATATTTAGCCGCTAATAAAATATTGAATAATACTCTGCTTTAGCTCTTTAACATTTAATGAAAATGCTTCCATATGGGTTCTTTGGTTTGGTATGTTTATTAGCTTCCTAAATTTAAGGCAAGCTGTATATGGAATTTATGTACAGTGCCTTACATAAACATTCACCCTTCTTGAATTTTAATCTTAACTGGGATTATAGGTCAAGAATCACACTTTTTAAAAAATTTGCTGAGTATGCTAAGAAAACCTCAACCTTAGAACATCCATTGGGTCACCATTAAGTCTACTATTTTTAAAAAAAGGAAAGAAGTCTAACTTATCATAGTTCTAAAAATGATCCAAGAAAGGGGGAAGTAAGAGCAATCTGGCAACACTGAGCCAGTCTGAGTCAGGCGGGTGTAGGAGGGGACTGGGTGAAATGCCTGTGTGTATTTGGAGCAGCTCTGCAAGGTCACACACTGTATTCAGTTGGATTGTATTCGCTATCTCCACCCCCATCCACCCCCAACGCACATGTGGTACTAACGTCTAAAGTATTGAATACATTCACCAGCAAAGTCCTACAATGTATAGGTTCTGTCTGGTTTCTTTTTGTTTTACAAGCAAGGGTGCTGGGTTTGCATTTCATTGAAGTTTATATGAATTACATCATAGGGAAAGGCAAGGCAAGGCTCACCCTTAACTTACAAATTCACAAGTGTAAGAATCTTGGAATGGCACACACGCACACACGCACACACACGCACACACACACACACACACACGCACACACACACGCACACACACATACATACACAAAGCTCCTTGTGTTTGAAAATGTGGAACAAAAGAACAATCTGACCTTCACCCAGGGTTGAATGTAATTCTCAGAAAACAGGCAGGAGACTTATAGACAGAGAGATCCAGAGAGAGAGACACACACACAGAGGGGAGGGACGACGGGACTCTCTTTTGGATCAATTTTCCACACCTTTGGCAGATTTAAAGATTCAAGTCTTCTTGAGTAAGTCTCTTCAATAAGCTCTGTACTACTAGATTTGGGCAGTTTCTCCAATTCTTCCAGGCATATACAGTACACTCAAGTTCGGTCTGATTATATTTGTCAAGGGCATTCAGAGAGTTGCTGAAGCCACTCCAGTGTTGTTTTGGTTGTATGCCTCAGGCATTGCTTGTGCTGAAAGGTGAATCTTCACACAGTCTCAGGAGCAGGTTTTCTTTATGACCCTGTCTGTATTTAGTGCCATTCACACTTCCTTCAATTCTGACCAGTCACACTGTCTCTGTTGCTCAGAAAAACCCCCACAGCATGATGCTGCCATCACCGTGCTTTACTTTATGGATGGTGTTATCGGTTAATGAGCAGTACATGCTTTTTGTAGACATAAAGTTCAAAAACTTATTTTTTTTCTTATCAGACCCTAACCCTAATCCTAACCTTCCTTTTTTAGGCTATTTAAATTTTTTTAATTCTGAAAAAGTCAGAAAAGACAGGACTCGGTTTTTGGGCTTCACATTGACTCTGTTTTCTGACATTTCAGTAGAACCAGGTACTCTTTTTTCAGCTCATAGTTTTCGGCTTCCATTTCCTGTGCAAGTACAATCAAGATAGCAACATGAAATTAGCTCACAGGGATCAAGTGTAGATTCTGGGATACAGAATTTAGGATTATTATTATAGACTTGTGGTGTTACAATATGTAAATGTTGGTGATTTTTTTTTACAATGCTTGAATTGTTTTTAGCAGCATAGAGCATTATATTATGACCTATAAAGTGAAGGAGTAACATGCTGGCAGTCGAGGCAGGAAGTTGCCTATCTATAATCAGAATGGGATGTAAGGTCATCCATAATCACTAACAAGGTATATTATAAGCTCACATGTTGGTGGAGACCTGATCACACCCAGATGTGGTTCCTCCCCAGACTGGTGCCACAACGTTAGAGGCACACAATTGTATAGATTATCTTTGCATGCTGTAGTAACAAATCTGAGGGCCCAAACCTGTTCCAGCATGACAATGCCCCTGTGCACAAAGCAGACCTCAACACATTTGAGATGAACTGGAATGATGAATGTATGCCAGGTCTCCTCACTTGACATCAGCTCACTTGTGGCTGAATGGACAAAGCTCCATAGCCATGCTCCAAATTCTAGTGGGAAGAAGAGTAGTGGTTCTTATAACAGGGGCTACATCTGGATTGGGATGTTCAAAAAATAACTTATGGGTTTGAAGGTCAGGTGTCCAAAAATCCTGCGTGTGCACGATTCAGAAGAGACAGGAAATAAGATACCTCTTTTAAAGGGTTTCTCTCTTGCACATGTGCAGTCATTCCTGTAGTGGTCAGAACAGGAAGTTAAACACTGAATATGTGCTGATCTATATAAACAGTTGTCAGAGTTGCAGGAAGCACTACCATGATCTGACTCATTACATTCCTCTGTGTCTGAAAATGTAAGTTCAGTACTAGCTAAAATTCAGGTTCTAAGGCTATCATTTTAAGAAGTGAAGAACACTTTACACTGTACAACTGCAAAAAGTAATGATTTATACAACCCAGATTCCAAAAAAGTTGGGACACTAAACAAATTGTGAATAAAAACTGAATGCAATGATGTGGAGATGGCAAATGTCAA
>JAOUQY010146421.1:0-12642 GCA_028566355.1 Doras micropoeus
AATCTAAACATCACTTAAATAGAACCTGTCTGCAATGTGAAGCAGGATAGAAGGTCTCAAAAAGCAGCACATGATGCTGGCAAGCTCTGGTTAAACCCTGTGTACTGATAGACTACTTAACTACTAGCCTGTGACGAATGCTGTCTTATGTATGTAGAGGAATTCATGCCAAACTGAAAAGACAAAAAGACATTTTCTTTGGATTAGGTACAGCTACGGGTGATTTCTTTCAACTGGTTTCTCAGCAATTACATTTCATTGTAGCACAAACACCCCAGTTGCTTGATGTACAACTTCAGTTGCTCAATAGTCCGGGGTCTCTTTGTCGAATTTTGAGCTTCATAATGCGCCAACACATTTTCAATGGGAGACAGGTCTGGACTGCAGGCAGGCCAGTCTAGTACATGCACTGTTTTACTATGAAGCCATGCTGTTGTAACACATGCCTTCATTGTCTTGCTGAAATAAGCAGGGACGTCCCTGAAAAAGACTTTGCTTGGATGGCAGTATATGTTGCTCCAAAACCTGTATGTACCTTTCAGCATTGGTTCTTTCACAGATGTGCAAGTTACCCATGCCATGGGCACTAACACACCCCCATACCATCAGAGATGCTGACTTTTGAATTTTGCACTGATAACAATCCAGACAGTCCTTTTCCTCTTTGGCCCGGAGGACACGATGTCCATGGTTTCTAAAAACAATTTGAAATGTGTACTCGTCAGACCACAGGACACTTTTCCACTTTTTGTCAGTCCATCTCAGATGAGCTTGGGCCCAGGGAAGCTGGCAGTGTTTCTGGGTGTTGCTGATATATGGCTTTTGCTTTGCATGGTAGAGTTTTAATTTACTTAAAACTTAAAACCTATGTGTGTGTACATAAACCTATGACTTTAATGTTACTTGACTTCAATCAGTCATAACTTTAAAACCACCTGCCTAATAGTGCATAGGTCCCATGTGTGCCACCAAAACAGCTCTGACCTATCAAGGCATGGACTCCATAAGACCTCTGAATGTGTGCTGTGGTATCTGGCACCAGGACATTAGCAGAAGATCCTTTAAGTTCTGGAACTGGCGAGGCGAGGCCAATGCTTAATTGGAGTTAGATCTGGGAACTAGGTGGCCAAGATAACACCTTGAACTCTTTCTCATTTTCCTCAAACCATTCCTGAACAATTTTTGCAGTGTGTCAGGGAGCAATATTCTGCTGAAAGAGGCCACTGCTATTAAGGAATAATGTTATGATAAACGGATATACAGTAATGGATTTTTTTGTAAGATGTTTCTATGGTATACTGAAGTACATTTATAAGCATTTCATAAGTTTTGTAAGTTTTTTTAAGTTTATGCAAATACTCACTATTTACAGTGCTGACTCATCTTTTTCAAGACTTCTGCATTTTTGCCCTGACATGCTAGATATAAGCTTCTGGGCCAAATCCTGACTGATGGCAAACCATTCTTGCTGAATCAGTGCTTGGAGTTCACAATTTCTGTATTTTTGTTTATCTACCCGCTTTTTGAGGATTGACCACAGGTTATCAATGAGATTGAGATCTGGGGAGTTTCCTGGTCATGGACCCAAAATTTCAATGTTTTGTTCACCGAGCCACTTAGTTCTCACTTTTGCCTTGTGACATGGTGCTCCATCATGCTCGAAAAAAAAAACACTGTTCATTACCAAATTGCTCCTGAATTATTGGGAGAAGTTGCTTTTGGACATTTTTTTTTTTTACATTTTATGGCATTTGGCAGACACCCTTATCCAGAGTGACTTACATGTATCTCATTTATACAACTGAGCAATTGAGGGTTAAGGGCCTTGCTCAAGGGCCCATCAGTGGCAGCTTGGTGGTGCTGGGGCTTGAACCCCCAACCTTCTAGTCAGTAACCCAACACCTTAACCACTGAGCCACCCCTGCCCCTGCCCCTTTTGGAGGATGTTTTGATACCATTCTTTATTCACGGCTGTGTTCTTACGCAAAATTGTGAGAGAGTTCACTCCCCTGGATGAGAAGCAACCCCACACATGAATTATCTCAGGATGCTTTACTTTTGGCATGACACAGGACTCATGGTAGTGCTCACCTTTTCTTCTCTGGACAATCATTTTTCCAGATGTCCCAAACAGTCAGAAGGGGACTACTTCAGAGAAATTACTTTACCCTGGTCCTCCGCAGTCCAATCTCTGTACTTCCTGCAGAATGTCAGTCTGTCATTGATGTTTTTCTTGGAGAGATGTAGCTTTTTTACTGCCCTTCTTGACATCAGGACATCCTCCAAAAGCCTTCGCCTCATTGAGCATGCAGATGCATTCACACCTGCCTGCTGCCATTCCTGAGCAAGCTCTGCACTGGTGATGGCCCGACCCCATATCTGAATCCTCTTTAGTAGACACTCTTGGCATTTTCTGGACTTTCTTGGGTGCCCAGAAACCTTCTTCACAGCAATTGAAACTCTCTCCTGGAAGTTCTTGATCATTCGATAAATGGTTGATTTAGGTGCAATCTTACAAGCAGCAATGGCCTAGCCTATGAAGCCCTTTTGATGCAAAGCAATGACAACTGTATGTGTTTCCTTGGAGGTAACCATTGTTCATAGAAGAAGACAATGATGAGTCTGCTCTTCTAATTCAATCAGCATGACAGAGTGATATCAGCTGCCTTGTCCTCATTAACACTTTCTCCTGATATAACGAGAAGATCACTGAAATAATGTTAGCAGGTGATTAAGTTTATTTTCATGGCAAGGAATGACTTTGCAATTAATTGCAATTCATATGATCACTCTTCATAACAATCTAGAGTTAATGCAAATTGCCACCATAAAAACTGAAGCAGCAAACTTTGTGAAAACCAAAATTTGTTTCAGTCTCAAAATTTTTGGCTATGACTATACTTGGTCTGCAACAATGTTTGGGTAGATGGTAAATAACATCATATAAATGCCAGGTCCCAAGATTTCTCAGGGGAACATTACCCAGAGCATCACACTGCCTCCACTGGCTTGCCTCCTTCCAATAGTGTATCCTGGTGCCATCCTTTTCTTAGGTAAGTGAGGCACACCCATCCGACCATCCAGAATAGGCTACCTTCTTCCACTGCTTTACAGTCCAGTTCTGATGCTCACATGCCCTTTGTAGGCACTTTCATTGTTAGACGGGGTGAGCATGGACACTCTGACCGGTCTGTGGCTATGCAGCCCCATACACAGCAAGCTGTGATGCACTGTGTGTTCTGTCACCTTTTTATCATAATCATTAAATTTTTCTGTAATATGTGCTAAAGTAGCCTTTCTGTCAGGTCAGACCAGAGGGACTAGTCTTCTCTCCCCACTTGCATCACTGAGCCTTGGGCACCCATGACCCTGTTGTTCACCCTGTTTCCTTCTTTGGACAACTTTCGGTAGGTATTAACCACTGCATACCAGGGACATCACACAAGACCTGCCATTTTGGAAATGTTCTGACCTAGTTGTCTAGCCATGACAATTTTGCCCTTGTTAAGTCATTCAGGTTCTTATGCCTGCCCATTTTTCCTGCTTCCAACACATCAAATTTGAGAACATGTGTTGTACTGGTGTGAGTGAATCAGACACTGAAGTGCTGCTGGAGTTTTTAAACACCTCAGTGTCACTGCTGGACTGAAAACAGTCCACCAACCAAAAATGTTCAGTCACCAGCATCCTGTGTGTGAAGGATTGAAGGATTAGAGTATGACTAACACAAACTGTTACAACAGATGAGCTACTGTCTCTGACTTTACATCTACAGGCTGGAGCAATATGGTAGATGTGTCTCATAGAGTGCACAGTAAGTGAACACAGTGTTTAAAAACTTCACTTGTGAGCTGATTGCCCAGGAGAGATGTTAATGCTAGGTGTGAACAGGGCCTACATCACCTACAAACTAGATAATCTGACTGTGATTATATGACTTGAATATACACAAAATATCTCATAATATTGAGGTGGGAAAATATTGTGGTGACTGCCACTGAGCTGAAGAGAGGATTGGCTGCTTCAGAGGATTTGGTGTGGAGCCATAGTCTTCCTCTGGTTACAAACTCTGTTTGTGTGTTTTCTTCTCTCTTTGTTGTTAAATAAAGCATTTTGTAAAAGAGCTAAAAGGGTGGAAAATGGCTTCTTTCTACAACCCCTCCATGCTGTCGCCACATTGGTGTCAGAAGCAGGGATGTCTGGAATGCAAGCTGCAACAGGTTACTGAACGAACTCTAAGACTCTAATGAACAAACAACGGGAAAGGAGGGAGCAGAAATGGCTGTGACCATGCAACCATGGCTGTGAAGAAAGGGCTTCCAGCATGCCAGGGTATGCGTGGTGAGCGGATTAGTGTGCTAGCAGCTGAAATAAACATCATGGTGAGACATGCGCACTCCACATTTCCAGAAGCTGCTCAAGAGGAGTTAGCTCTAGACCACTTTCTGAACACACTTGTGCCAGAGGTACTAAAACAGCAAGTGTAGCTTTCAGCTTTCAGCCTGGGTTAACGTCAACAGGGCTGCAGTTAGCGACCGGCAGCCCCCCAAGCCCCCCTCCCTGGCACATGGAGCTGGAAATATAGTTATAAGTACAGTTATAAGGGGCAAAAGGCAGCTGTGCATGAACCTGGGAGGCCTCAAGTGCGACTTATACGACTTCTGGTTGGTGCCTACTAGTGAGTCATGCATTCTTAGTCTAGATTATTTGTCTGCCATGGGGGCCATATTAGATTTAAGTGCATGGACATTGTTAATTGGCAACGTGAAACTGTCATTGGCAAAGGCAGGGGGTCCTGGGACTCCCTGGTGGTGTCCCTGGAGGAGCTGAACATGCAGTCCCAGGGGTCGTTGGTAGATCTCTTGGGCCCAGTGGTGGCGCCGTCAGGTCAAGATCACCACAGTCCTTTTGGAGTGACACCACTGTCAGTGGAGGAGCCGAATATGCAGTGTCACTGGCGGTGGGTGGATCCCTGGAAGCTGTGGGCAGAGCTCATGAGCAGCTCAGCCATCATCATCACGCACTGCCCGCCTGCCAACCAATTCCCACGCAGCACTGTTAACACTGTGACTAAGGTAGATTGCTACCCTAGTCTTCACATAGATGATGCTTTGGACTGTTTAGCTGGCTCATCATGGTTTAACTCACTAGACCTACATAGAGGGTATTGTCTGGTAGCATTAGCACCTGATGCTAAAGAAAAGACAACATTTATACTAGGCACTGGGCTATGGCACTTTACTTTAATGCTGTTCGGACTCTGTAATGCCCCAGCAATATTCGAGCGGCTCATGGAGCGAGTGCTAGCCAACATTCCCAAAAGCCACTGCATTGTTTAATTGGATGATGTGCTGGTTACTGAGCTATCAGTGTGGTGGATACCAATTGGTGGACACCAATTTGAGTGACTGGGGCATTGAAGCAGTGGAGAAGTTCAAGCTGGGGTGGAAAAGGTAATTGCTTTCTACAGCTGCCATCTCAGCAAGCTGGAGCATAATTACTGTGTCACTTGCAGGGAGCTTTTAACTGTAGTGTGGTACTTCTGTAGCACTTCTGTAGTAGGTACTGTGACAAGAGCAAGGGCATGGAATTGGGTAGGGACGGTAGGGACATGTCCCTACCAATAACCAGTAACTATTGAATTGTCCCTAGCAATAATTTTGATCAAAAATGAAAATGCAACAGTTCGTCAGTGTCTAGTCAATGCATTTGGTATACAAACTGTTTTAACAGTTTTAACAGGGTTAACAGATCTCGTTCTCTACTAAGAATCCCGCCTCCCTGACCCACATCACTAACAAGATTGGATTTGCCATTTCTTGTTAACATGTGAGAGCTGTGGTTGTAGGAAGCACCAGAGCTCTGTGAAAGAGTGCAAGACACCATCCAACAGCACAAAAATTGTGTCTTGTATTGATTCAGTAAGGGACAGTATATTTTATTTTAAATGAGGTACGATTCCGTAGGGCTATTATACAGAAATGTTGGCAATCATAAAAGTTAGTGCGTGCATGCATGCATTGTGTAACCAACAAATACTTCAAGAAATGTCAATTGCAACACATCTATTTTTCAGTTTCATAATAAATGTATGGTGTTCATGTTTTCATGAGCATAGTGTTATTTCATCAATAGAGATCATACTACAGCAGATGTGAGGCTGTCGGCACCCCTTACACTGAAATTCTAACAGGCCATCCGCAGCCGCTATGGGGCACAGAGGGGTAAGTTACTTATTGTTGGTCCCAATATTGTTTGTATTTTGGGCAATAATTCTGCATGAGTAGGTAGGTTTCTTTGAATGGATTTATAATTTTGAGTAAAAGCATTTGGCCATTTGCTTAGGTGTGCAAAAAAAATGTTAAACATTTATATGAAAAGACTGATCACATAATATTAAAGTGATTCATTGCTCCATCTTAGTTTTGTTTGGAATGACAAATACAACAGTTTTGCGATTCTAATTAATAGTGTCTTGGAAGCATATTTCCACATAGAGCAGAAGTTTAGCTTTCATGATGTCAATATATTCTTCTTCATCTTCTTCATCTTCTTCTTCAAATATATTATATATTATCTAAAAGTAACATACCTTTTGGTAAAAGGCCTCATCAGCTTTTTGAATTGCTGTTTTTAGATCCTTGACCACAAATCCTTTCACAGGTTTAGTTACAGGGCATTCAGAGCATTATTCATTATGATAAAGCTCAGTAATCTTAAGATGGTAATATACACCTTTACTTGAAACAAGCCTATAAATTGGTGTTACACATGGTGTCCACCTCCATTATAGTGTTAGGTTGGTGTACCATGACTAACAGCTTTTATTTTATTTTATTTTCCATAAAACCCCAGGCTACTTGTCTTGTGTTACATGTAGTGGAAGACCGATCCCAATGTTTGGTGGTTTGCTTAGAGCATTTGACTGTGTAATAGACTCCCACTGCTGTAAATGAACTCAGAAAAAGGTCCTGTTCATTTGTCATTGTTAATATTAACCCACTAGACAATAAAGGTTATGCTGAATAGAAGACTAACCAACAGTTATATGTATGCCTATTATTAGTAGAATATTTTAATATCATTTTTTTTACTCAGCTGTGTGTGCACATCTAGACACCCCTTTGCCGCCCCCGGCGACAACCCAGATAAAACATTCCTAGAACCACCTCTGCTGCCAGGAACTAGTTAACATTACAACATTAATTAATTACCTTATTCTTAAATTCACTATCAACTTAAAACCTAAATGTCAATCCCTGAGTAGAGCATTTTCCCCATTATGAATGTTTGCTTGTTTAGATGTTCTACCATGAAGAACAGAAAGCTAACTGTGATGTTGGTTAACAATTGTAATTGTTGTCTCAGTAACATACTGACAATATAAATATTCTCAGTCCTTAGTCTTCATGAAAAAAAGTCCTTGAGTCCAGTATAGCATTGATTTGAAGAAGGAACAGTCTCACTGGTTTTGAAATGATAGAATGGATGCCAGAGATGATGTGGAAGGTCTAGTGAGGGGATAATCCAGCAGGTGAAAACTGTTGTCCAAGGATTCTTTTTAAAGCTGTTGAGGAACACCCAGCGTAGTGAATAGAAGGGTAATCCCTAGAGTCTCCTCCTGACAACATATTAATAAATCCAATAAGCAAACCAAACATCAACTACAATGAAGGGTTTAAATGTACAAAGTACATGTACAAACACCTACATAAAACACAATAGAAAAAATGTTTCAGGGTAAGCTCATGAAAATGGACACAAAAACTCAAAAAACAGTACTTACACCAGCATAAGAAACATGCGTTTCCTGGTAAAGGAGACAGGTGGACAACACAGACTCACTACTCTTTTCTTCCTGTAGCTGCCTCAAGGAGTCAGTATAGATCATAGCTCCCTTTGAGGCTGTAGGGGGAAATGCAAAATAAAGCACCTATCTTACCCCCCTCTTACCCCAAGACAGACACCCTCTAAAATGTTCAGATGTCAGAGGGGTAATTTGGTCAATTTTTAACATAAAACCACAAAAATCGGCATGCTTGGACCCGGAGCCACCCAGACCTGCCTGGTCAAATTACGAATAGATGGCATTCATCCTTCTCTTTCGATCACTCTTTCAGTTTCACCCCATTATTTCCTATGGGAATACTCAGAGTGGTAATGTAACACTGCACTCTGAGTATAAGTAAAAAATAAAAAATAAAAAAAAAACTAACTAAGACTTTTCACCAAACATTCTTATCTAAAATCCTTATACTTTCATCTAAAGACTCTATTTAAAATGAAAATAGTAGACAAATTATTTATTGAGTTATGATGATTTGTTCGGCACTAGGGACAGAAATCTGCCCCATTCACTCACATGTTAAATTGACAAAATCAGATTCGGCTTTTAATAAACAGCCATAAAAAACAGCGTTTTTTTTAAACATCCATAAATCAGTAAATCAGAAATTCTTCTGAAGCCACATACTTTTTACATCTTTGGTCTTTGGTTAAACAATAGGTTAAATATTTTTCAAGTTATCAGCGTTTGTTCGGAAGGTGGAAATCAGCTCAAAATATACGCTAAAATAAAGCTTGAATGTAGAATATACTTGTAAATATGGGTATGTTTGTGGGAGGGGGTGTACGGTGCAAGTGTGTGTGTGTGTGTGTGTGTGTGTGTGTGTGCAACATAATGATAGACATGATATCCAGGTCAGCGGGAGAGACAGTGAATGATGAATGGTGTATGTGTATGTGGGGTGTAGTAATGGCCTGCGGAAAGAGGCTCCTCCTCAGCCTTTTTGTGTTAGCCTTCAGAGAGTGAAAGTGCTTCCCTGAACTCAACAGAGAGAAGAGTCTATGGTTGGGATGGCTGGGGTCTTTCACGATCTCTCTGGCTTTGGTCTGGCACCACCTGTAGTAAATGGTCTGCAGGTCAGGAAGTTCAGTCCGAATGAAGTGCTCTGCTGAACACAGCACTCTTTGAAGAGCTTGTCTGTCCTGCTTGGTGCTGTTCCCAAACCAGACTGTGATGTTCCCCATGAGGATGCTTTCGATGGTGCAGGTTTAGAAGTTCTACAGTACCTTGGACAGCAGTCTGATGTCTCTTAGACTTCTGAGGTGGTAGAGACACTAGCGAGCCTTCTTTGCTACAGAGCTGGTGTGGCAAGACCAAGCCAGGTCCTGCAAGATGTGTACTCTAAGGTATTTGAAGATTACTGTGCACTCTATGAGACTCATCCACCATATTGCTCCACCCTGTAGATGTAGTCAGAGACAGTAGCTCATCTGTTGCACAGTTTGTGTTCGTCATCCTCCAATGCTTCATCAGTGCTCACAGGATGCTACCTACAAGATGCTGGTGACTGGACATTTTTGGTTGGTGGACTATTTTCAGTCCAGCAGAGACACTGAGGTGTTTAAAAACTCCAGCAGCACTGCTGTGTATGATCCACTCACACCAGTACAACACACACTAACACACCACCACCACAGCAATGTCATTGCAGTGCTGAGAATGACCCACCACTCAAATAGTACCTGATCTGTGCTGGTGCTGTGGGGGTTCTGACCATTAGAGAACAGAGTAAAGGAGACTAAGAAAGTATATAGAGAAACAGATGGATTACAGACTGTAATTGTAGAACTACAAAGTGCAGCTAAATGGTAAGTAGAACTGAGAAAATGGACAATGAGTGTAGAGAAAACAAGGTGGTCATAATGTTATGCCTGATTGATGTATATGAATAACAAGTGCCACTCTCTTGCCACTGTACATAGAACTTTACTGTTTTTTTCTACTGAAATTTTCTTTACTGAAAAAAGTACATACAAACACCATTATGATCACTGCATAAAATAAAACTGGAATACTACATTTCTTCATTACAAAACTTACAAAAAATAATGGAAGTCATATCACATTCACACCACTGAGATTATTTTTCTGTGGACTTTAGTTGCTCAGTTGGATGATGTAGGTCCTATATTACTCAGTGCTGCTGTATGACATCATTTATATTTTTTACAAAAACATTTAAACAATGCTTTTATCCAAAGCAACTGGTGGTTGAGCAAAGCAGATGAAAATTAAGGGCCTTATCCAAGTGTCCAAAAGAAGCATATTGACATTTCTGGGATTTGAACTCACAGCCATCTAATCTGCTTTCCAAAGTCCTAATTGCTGAGCTAGTTAACGAATAGTTGAATAGTGAATATTTCTTTAAATGCTCAAAAACAAATGGTACATTGCTACATACAGCAATCTTGTGTAGTATAGAGGTAAACCAGACATAACTGTAAAAAAGCAAAGGGCCTGTGAAGAAGGAAGAAGGCTAAACTACATCTGTGAAACTAAAGCAAAGCCTTCCGTCCTCCAATATGGTTGTGGTGTTTGCAAGCCACTCAATGGTAGGTCTGTGTGCATGAGCGCACCAATCCAAAGGTGGTAATCATAGCAATGAAGAGAAGCCAGCGTACAATGTCATACCACAGTGGCACTCCTGACCATGACCTGTAAATGCAAGCATTTAAATGAAGTTTCGAAAATAATTCCACATTTAACACACATACAGACAGTTTTAGCTTTCCTGTCTGTTATATGTCAAAATGACAGAATGTATTATGTTCAAACCTGAGAAAGAAGCTGTCATTCCAGTTCTGGGTTTGATTACTACAAAGTGACTGATTTCCAACTGAACTGGTCTGTGTGACAAACCCTGAGTGTGAAACTTCTATGGAAGGGCTGGTGCTTATCACTGGTGAGGCTGTTGTTGTCGTGCAGTCATAACTTTCAAGATCTGAAACAGGGAATACGATGGCAGATTTCCAGGATTGCACTTCATAAAAATGCAATAGAATATGTGTTTTGGCTTAAGTGGTTTAGAATAGGAATCATTCAAACAAAAAAAGGATTAACGTGAAGTTACAACCATTATGCTGTGCTTAACTGACCATCAGACATGAGTGAATAAACGCAGTTCTCCTCTCCAGCCTGTAGAAGTTGAAGGGAAATGGGATTACTCTGTTCTCTGCTCACAGGGTTCTGAGCCAAACAGATGTACTGAGCATCCTCAGTGAGAAAGGCGCAACGGAAGAGAAGATCAGCGGAGCTTTGTAAAAGAGCATCTTGAGGTCGAGCCTCTCTGGACCAGCTGTACTTCACATTGGTGCCTCTCTCAGTCTGGCAGCGCAGGAGAACTGGATGTCCCTGACATGTTACAACAGGTGAGCCATCTAACCAAACCTGGGGTTTGCTTACAGCTTCTGAAATTCAGACCCATATCAAATATTTATTAAAAATTTGATGTAAAAACTACTACTTTTGAAAAAATTATAACAGCATTTCTTAACAAGAGCTTCTAAAATATTCAGTGGATGTCCATGTATGGATAAATATTCTTATATTAATCATAGCCAAACATATGGGCATATGAGTAAGGCCAGTTGAGGTACACAATGCACTTTCACACATTAACAATGGTTAATACACTCAGGTAATACAGGAAAATATGAAACAAGAATTTATTAATTCTGGAACTATGTCATACTACCATTTTTTAAATTGTGTTGTTGTTCTTTTTTTATAAACAATAGACCAATTTTCCAGTTTTGCTAAATTACATATGATCACTTAACCTTTAAATAGCTATTTATCAAATACAGGTAAAACCTTACCTTCTGTCACCACGACTTTTATCTTAAACATGATATCAGCATATAATTTGTCAATCCCAGCCCAATAGATTCCACTGTCCTCCACCTGAAGTCCTGTCATGAGAATGTAAAAGGTTCTGAAGCTTGCGTTATATATTGCTGCCCTTTTCTTGAACCGTGCTGCTGTTAATCCATCTGTATCCATCAGTACTTCACAAGTGCTTCTGGACTCCCCAAGGCACCAGTACTTCTTACTGAATACATACTGATTTTCATTGTAACTACAGAAAACCTTAATCTCTCCTCCAACTATGGTATGGATAGTGGTTTTATCACACTGTAGCTGGGCATGAACTGGAAAAAAAGCATGTATGAATGGTCGTGAAAAAGAAAAAAAGGTAAACAAAAAGGGAAACAAAGCATTGATAGTTGCTGTTTACAATGATTAGAAGTACTATTAACAAACAAGAGCTAGCTGATATTTCATGTTTAAAATGCAATATATATTTGGTACGATGAATAAAAGACTGGATGGTAAGGCATTAAAAAACACAGGAAGTAGGGGGTATTGACGATGTTGCAAACCCTGACATTCGGGATTCTTTTAACTGCTATTGATAAAATAACAACAATAATAATAATAATAATAATAATAATAATAATATAAAAAGCATGTCACATGTATGCTGCTTAAAGTTCCAACACTCCCAATGCAAAATTCCTTCTCACATCTCTGACTTTAAGCAAACAATAAACCACTTACCTTGAAATATAAGCACAAGGTATGCAACCCTCATTGTGTAACTGTGTTGCACTATACGCAGTCCCCAGGAACAGGATGTAATGCAAGCCCACGTATGGTTTTAACTGGCCTAAGCATGAGGAGCAAAGCAGCACTTCTTTTGCTGAGGTTATGTATAAAAATAGTCTTCAGCAGATGCCCTAGTTTACCTCTTCTAGTGTAAAAGGACCAATACAAAAATGAGAAAAGGTCAACAT
>JAOUQY010146482.1:0-12600 GCA_028566355.1 Doras micropoeus
GTCCAATTTAGCCATGAAACCTCCCACACTAAAATGACAGGTGTTTCAGTTTCATTGTCTAACCCCTGTACATCTGTTTAAGTAGCATCATCTTTGAACTCCTCACCATCTGACCATTCCCAGTAATCACCAAGCTTTTGTCTAATCTCTGTGTGACACACCTTAACAAGAACCCTGTCCCCTGGATGAAAGTGTCTTGCTCTAGCCTTTTGATCATTGAGTGTTTTTTTTGTCTCTTTTCTTGTCTGGACATTTGGTTGGCCCAAACATATGTACAGGCATTCATGGAGGTCTCTGGCATACACGGTGTACTCATAAACACCTTTGGAGGGCGACAAACATCAGATCAACTGGCAGTACAAACATCAGATCAACTGGCAGTCTTGGATGTTTCCCAAACTTTAGACAAAAAGGACTGTAACCTGTAGAGTCAGGGACAGAGCACTTGTGCGTATGTGTCATTGTATCAACATATTCATGCCATCGGGACTTCGGGTGGGGTGGCAGTGTGTCCAACATGTTGATCAGTGTTCTGTTGAACCTTTCAGTGGTTCCATTCCCTTGCAGGTGATATTGATTTGTGTGGACTTTTTGCACCCCTTCAATATGGCACAACTCCTACACCACTGCACTTTCTAAATTTATTACTTGATTTGACAATAATCAGACTGGAAATCTGAGCAATAATCAGACCGGAAACAGCAGATGCTGTTCAGTGGAGCCCTCAGTCCAGCAACAGGTGTTTTCCTGAGGCAACACCTTTCACACTGCTTACACCACTCCTTAACATCACAAAACATTTCTGGCCAATAAAAATGCTCTCTAATCAATCCAAATGTCTGATCTACTCCAAAATGACCAGAGTCATTGTGTAGAGCAATCTTTGCTTTCACTCTCAGCTTTGCTTTTAAGACTAGCTGGTCCAAAACTTTACCTTGGCAAGCTTTTATTTGTTGGTAAAAAAATGCCATCCTCACCAACTAACCTCCTCCACTCCTTTAAGAGAAGGCACTTCTGCAGTCCTCCCCCCAGCTGCTCATCCCTTACAGGCCTAGTGCCATGCTCTTTACAGTGTAAAACAGCACCAATCACTGGATAAGCTTTTTGGCTTGCCCTAATTTCCTGTTTTGTCATGGCTGGCAAAACATCAGTGCCTGTCTCATTGAAAACAGCATCAGCTGCCAAGTCTTGGTCAGGTTCTGTAAGACATCGCATGCTCCCCACTTCTGGTGCCACCCCAGTAACCTTTTTGCCTACTTCAGGGCACCCTGTATCATGCATTAGCAATACATGCTGTAGGCATATGTTCAGTGTTGCCTGTAACTCTCCAAGTGACACTCTTGATAATGCGTTTGCATTAGAATTAGCTTTTCCTGGTCAGTAGTGAATATCAAAATTAAAGATGGGCAGCTGTGACACCCAGCACTGTCCAGTGGTGTCAAGCTTAGCTGTGGACATTATCTACTTAAGGGAGTTATTGTCTGTTAGTACTATAAACTTATTGCCATATAGGTGGTCATAGAATTTATCTGTGACTGCCCATTTCAGTGATAAGAACTCCAATTTGTGAGCAGGGTAGCATGTTTCACCTGGGGTGAGGCCCCTACTGCTATATGCTATGACTTGCTCAGCACCTCCCTGGCCTTGGGCCAAAACTTCTCCCAGGCCTTCTCCTGAAGCATCAACCTGCAGCAAGAAGGGTAATCGGGGTATCCTAAAACAGGGGCTGTGATTAGTTTCTCCTTCAGGGTTTCAAAGGCAGCTTGGGATTCACTGGTCCATTTTAAAGGGACTACAAACTCACCAGGTGGCTTGCCTCTTTTGTTCCTTCTTGGGTCTCCAGTTGTAAGATGGTACAGAGGGGCTGCTATGGAGGCATATCCATCTATAAATCGACGATAATACCCAGACAACCCAAGAACTTCAAGACCTCTTTGCAGTTTGTCAGCTGTGGCCAGTCCTTTACTTTGCTGAATTTTTCAGGGTCTGTCCTGACACCATCAGCTGATACTACATGGCCAAGATACTGTACTTCTTTCCTCAGTAACTGACATTTCTGAGGCTTCTGAAGCCATGCACTTGCAGCCTAGTGAACACAACATGCAACCACTCCAGGTGCTCCTTGAATGTTTTTGAGAAGATAATCATGTCATCAAGATAGATAAGCAAACTCACAAAATTTGGGTCATCAACCTTTGAAAGTTAGAAGGTTCATTCTGTAACCCAAAAGGCATATGGTTTGCTTCAAAATAGTTCCACAGGCGTGCTGAAAGCAGTCTTCTGTTTGTCATGTTCAGCAACTTCAACTTGCCAATAAAAACAGGTAAGAATCCTCATTCTTGACTATCAGCTCCTTAATGTGGAAATGCTGGATTCTGTTAAACTATCACACAGAACAGTATGTGTGTGTAATAATATTAATAATATTATTTTAACACACACACAACAAACAATCTCATTGTGCATGTGTATAGTCTGCAGCAATCCAGAACTTTATGCCAAATTTACTGTATCTGAAATGTAAGTCGATCTGGATAAGAGTGTCTGCCAAATGCCATAAATGTAAATGTTTGGAGTTGGGTGAGGGGATTTAGACACGAAATGGGTTGTTATCATAAGAATGGGCGCTAAGTGTATCACTGCAGGGGAGTGGGGATTGAGAACTCAGTTTCCCTTGTGAAAAAAATCATAGCTTTTGTGAATCTAGTGTTAATGCTAAAGTACCACTCTGTCGATTGACAGACTGTCACATGACTTTGCTTCACTCTGGAGATGAACTGTTTGCCATAAGAGTTCTGAAAATGTTCCTTAGAAGCACGAATGACATATGAGTAATGGGACATTTGTTCTATACTCTGTTTCTGGGACAACAAAAGCTGGGACATTGTTAAACATAGTATAAAGGAAACCAAGGTTAATGTTCAACACACCATAATGTGTCACCTGCTGACCTGCTGCTCCTTCTATGACAACATCAGTGAGCTTGAGAGTAATCATTTATATAAAACATTTTAATTCACGTGTATTATATTTTAGTCAAAATGGGAATTATTTCATGCTTGAGATTCAATTTTTTTTTTCTTTTTTAACAGTTTCAAAACATTTTAATACATTCACATTTTTTAGCATTTTTAACATTAACATTTTTAACATTTAAAATAATCTGAGGAATTGAATTGTAGAGAAAAGCGTTACAAAAATATCAACAACACACACACACTAACTATAAAACAGACAATTTTGATAGGTTTACAAGATTGAAAATCATTGGTTGAAATTGAAAATATTAGGCAAAAAATTCATGCAAACTTAAAGACAGACAATCTGATAACAAACCATGTAGATGACAGAATAACCATATCAGATCAGTGATATGAAAGCTTTATTCCCCTTCAAGTTTTATTCCCCTTCAATTAGTTTTATTCCCCTTCAAGAGACTGAACTAATTTCACTAATCTCCTCTTCAAAATCATCAACTTGTGTACTAAATCCTTTACCTACAAGTTTCTTCAAACAGAAACAATTGAACCTCTTCTAAAAATAATTAATTCTTCCCTTAGTATAGATTATATACCTAAATACATTAAACAAGCAGTTATCAAACCCCTGATTACAAAAACCTGACCTTGACCCTGGTCAGCTGTCTAACTATAGGCTGATATCAAACCTCCCATTTCTCTCCAAGATCCAAGGAAAAGTTGTAGCACAGCAGTAATGCTTATACCTACATAGGAATAACATTCATGAAATCTATCAGTCATGATTTAGGCTTAATCATAGCACAGAGACAGCACTGGATAAAGTGGTAAATGGCTTACTACTGGCCTCTGACATCATTATCTTTGGAAACCCTGTTTTACCCGCACTGTAGCCAATGCTCTGGGGTCACTGTGTATAAATGTACATATGCATGCACAAAATCTTGGCATCAGTTTTGACTCCTCTCTTGCATTTGAGAAGCAAGTTTTGATCAGCTCAGAAACATTGCAAAATTCAAACACATTATGTCCACAATGGATCTGGAAATTGCCATTCATATGTTCATATCCTCTTGCCTTGATTATTGTAAGTTTGGTCTTAATCAGTCCAGCCTGACACGCTTGGAGTTGGTTCAAAATGCTGCTGCCAGGCTCCTGACAGGCACTAAGAAAAGGGAGAGCATCACTCCTGTACTTGCCTTCCTGCAATGGTTACCTGTGAAATTCTGTATCAAATTTAAGATGTTACTGTTTGTTTTTAAGGTTTTACATGGTATGGCCCCAGCTATATATCTGACATGCTCTGTTTTCATTCCTCCTCTCGACCATTGCACTCCTCAAGCCAGCTGCCTTTAGCTGTCCCATGGTCCTGGCTGAAGTTTAAGTGGGATCGGGCATTTTTGGTCGCTGCACCTAAACTCTGGAACAGCCTTCCATTTTACATAAAGTCTTCTCCTACACTAGACTTTTTTAAAACATATCTGAAAACTTATTTCTTTGCTTTGGCATTTGATTCCTTCTAGAGATTTTGTGTGATTGTGTTTGATTTACTGGTTTTGTTTTGATCTAAGTGACTTTTTTATTAGTTATAGTTGTATTTTTAAACTAATTCAGAACAGGAATTTTTTAATCTGGTTATTTTATTGTGCAGCACTTTGGTTGACACTTGCTGTCTTTAAAATGTGCTATATAAATAAAGTTGTCTTGTCTTGTCTCTGATCAGGATTGTGTGTCTTTGGTTGTGTTACTTGACCTTAGTGCAGCTTTTGACACCATAGATCATACTATTCTCCTTCATAGATTAGAAAATGTTGTTTGAGTTAAGGGAACAGCTCTCTCCTGTTGATAAAGTTGAGGAATGTGTAAAGGACATTAAACACTGGATGCTAAATAATTTTCTTGTACTTGTAAAAGTACTTGTACTAGGACCACAGGCAAGCTTTCTGATTACATAGTAACACGGGATGGCCTTTCAGTTACATCATGCAGCTGTAAAAGATCTTGGTGTGATTGTTGACACCAGTCTTTCATTTGAAGTTCATGTAGCTATTACTAGGATAGCCTTCTTTCATCTTAGAAATATTGCTAAAATAAAAAAAATAGAATGAAATATTAGTTCATGCTTTTGTTAGCTCTAGGTTGGATTATTGTAATGCCTTGCTGTCTGGATGTTCCAGTAAGTGTATACACAAACTCCAGTTAGTTGAGAATGCAGCAGCTAGAGTCCTTACTAGAACCAGAAGATATGATCATATCACCCCCATCTTATGCACATTGCATTGGCTTCCAGTCAAATTTCACATTGGTTGTAAAATATTACTGTTAACCTATAAAGCACTAAATGGTCTCACACCACAATACCTGAGTGAACCTTTAGTCTGTTATGATCCTCCACGCCTACTTCAATCAAAAGATGCAGGCTCTCGATTGGTAACTTGAATATTGAAGGCTACGGCAGGGGTCAGAGCTTTCTGTTCAAAGCCCCACAATTATGGAACAGCCTTCCAATTAGTGTTCAGGACTCAATGTCTCAATGTTTAGACTATGATGAAAACTTTTTTGTTTAGTCAAGCCTTTTGTCACTAGCTTTTCTCTTAGGTAAAGGCACAGATCTGGAGGGTTCATAGACATAGAGTGTTCTGTATTTCTTTTTCTCCCCAACACATCCCCCAACCCCCCACCTCCACAGCTTTTTTTGGTTGAGCTACATATGCGACCTCTGAGACACCAAGAGACACCAGATGCAGGATACAATATACTCCTGCTGAGGATGGCCCCACATGGACAACCTAAAGATCACGATGAGGGACTGTTAAAGATACTCTAAGAAACCATGAATTTTGCTTTGAAGTTGATATAAGCAGCCTCACTATAATGGCTAAGACTAATTGCCATGAACAGTTTTTTTTTTTTTCATGTGAAGACTTCATATGAAATTTTTAATCGGTTTGCTGGTTACAGTTTTTTTTTTTACTATATAGCAGTCAGATATAGAAATTATTATTTATTTATTATTGCATTATCTGGTGTAACCCAAATGTGAATGGGCTCCCTTTTTAGTGTGGCTCTCAAGATTCCTTCCTTTTAACATCTGAGGGAGTTTTTCCTTGCCACCTTCACCCCTGGCTTGCTCATTAGGGATAACAGTTAGGGACAAAACCAAAAGCCATTTCCACCCTTTCTGCTCTTTTAAGAGTGCTTTATTTTAACACAAAGCATATCCAAAGGGGAAGAGGAGACTCTCAACTACAGGAAAAAGGGAGAGGGACACACACGATAACATAAAACACACTAATGTTTGCCTGGGGGAACTGCTGTCCCAGAAGCATGCTGTGAGAGGGGCCATGACTCCTCCCACTCCCTCGGGAAAGCCAATCCACCTCCATCCCCGTTGGCAGTCAGCACAGTATTATAATTAATATGTTATCATGTAAGTAGCATTTTATGTTGTAGCCTGAAAAAACCTACTTTAACTACTCCATACACTGTTGGGTATTTGAATCTTTGCCTCACAGTTTATTAAAAAAAATGACATTCTGAAGATAGCTGTCTATAGCTGTCTAATGCACGAACCATCGTAAAAAGTATGATATTTGATACCTAATTGTTGCCAGCAGCTCGTTGATGGCTACCAAAAGCAACTGGTCAAGGTGCTATGTGACCAAGAGCAATGTGGTGCAGATAGTTGTAACAGCTTCCCAGTGGGCAGTAAGAGGGGTACTTTGGCTTGAACACATACAGAACAAAAGGCAACATATTTATTAAGACTTGAATACATGGAGGGCCACCAGTGTTTACCTTGAATCAGCTGACAAGTTATGAGAGTCCCAGGGTGTCCAGAAACTGGGGGGAATGTACCCCAAATATATGCTCACCCTAAGGTGTTCTGGAATATATCTAACCAAATCTGACTCTTGGTATTTTTAGCAGAGGGTAAAAAACAATAGGGACCATTGCACTTGTCTGGAATTGTTTGGCTGTTTTCAGGTACTCTACATTCTTATAGTTGGTGTAGATGATGAAGGGCAATACAGATCTCTCTAGCCAGTGCCTCCATTCCTCTAGTTCAAGCTTGGTGGACAGAAGCTTTCAACTGCCTATGTCATAGTTTCTTTCTGCTGAGTTCAGCTTTCTTGAAAATGGATAGCGCTTGAGTTTAATGCTAAAACATTGGTAGAGAACAGCTCTCACTCTAGTCTCGGAGGCATCTACCTCCACAATGAACTGTTTGCTAGAGTCAGGATGTTGTAGAAAATGGGCTGTGGTGAAGGCTTTGAGGTTTTTCTTTAAGAAGCTGGTCAAAGGTGCTGCAATGGTACTGAAGTTCCTGATAAATCTTTTGAAATTGGTGAACCACAGAAATCTCCACAGCTGCTTGTCGGTGCTGGATGTGGACCATTCGAGGACTGCCTGAATCTATTTTTTGTCCATGGAAATCCCCTCTGGACCAAAAAAAAATATCCGAAGAAGGAGATAGATGAGATGTGAAATTTACACATTTCTGCCTTAATGAACAGCTGATCCTCAAGTAGACAAGAAAACACATGCCATGCATGGGTGACATGACTTCTATAGGAGGCTGAATAGATTCGAATGTTATCTATGCACGCTATGATGTACCAACCTAACATATCCCACAGGACAATGTTAATCATTTTCTAAAATACCTGAAGAATTGATAGTGGTAGTTATTAACCTCCTGGATATAGACCAGATTATAGGCACTTCTCATGTCTCAAGTTGGTAAAGGTCTTGGATTCTTTGAATTGATTCATTGTAACAGTGACCAGTGGTGGAGGATATTGATACCTCACAGTGCCCTGGTTCACACCTCTGTAATCAATGCAAGGATGAAGTCCACCTCCTTTCTTCTTGATGAAGAAGAAGCCTGCCAAAGTGGGTGAGGTTGAAGGTCATATGTAACCTTGGGCCAGATCCTCCTACATATACTCCTCAATGGCTGTGTTTTCAGCTTGGGACAATGGATATATTCTACCATGAAGTGGTATGGTTCCAGGAAGCTGGTCTATGGTGCAGTCATAGGGCTTGTGGGAAGGTATGCCACTGGCCTTGTTCTTACTAAACACCTCCAGAAGAATACTGGTTGGTGATGTGACTGTGGGGCTTTCAACTGAGGCAGCTCTACATGTAAGACTGGGGTAAGTGAGGCACTGATGATGGTAGTCCTGAGACCATGAATTGAAGGAGGTATGCTTCTGTAGCCAGTAGAGAAGTAAAGAAGAGGAGAAGGACTCACTGTACAAGGTGCATGAGGGGCAGATTCTCAATTTGGCTTTCCTTCTCATAGTGGACACCTGGAGATGATGTGTGTACTGTCCCCACAGTAGAAACAAACACTTTTGTCTACATCTCTATCTCTCTTCTGCACTGAGTCAGATCCCTCCAAGTTGCACTGGCTCATGGGAAGGAAGGGTAGAAAGAATGGAAAGACAGGGCTGACTGTGGCTCATGGTGCTTGGCGATGTTTAAGCAGACATATTTAAATGTCAATTAGCTTATTGAGGGAAGAGCTCTCATCTCTGCAGGCTATTTTGTTGATGAGGTCAGAGTTGAGGCTTTGATGATAGTATGTGGGCTTGAGTTTAATCTCATTCCATCCACTCCCAGCTGCCTTGGTATGAAAGTCATCTGTGGCAGAGAATGGGCCTTGCTGAATTTTGAACAATTGCTCTCAGAGTGGCAGTGGTAGTTCAATGGTTAAGACATTGGACTACTGATCGAAAAGTCATGAGTTCACATCCCAGCACCACCAGGCTGCCACTGTTCGGCCTTGAGCAAGGCCCTTAACCCTAAACTACTTGGTTCTATAAATTAGATAAATGTAAGTCACTCTGGATATGGGTATCTGCCAAATGCCAACAATGTAAACAATGTAATGTAAAAGTTTTCACTCTGGACAGTGGTAAATGACATGAATATTGCTCAATCATTTGGTCATATGATGTGGGGTGTGACCCATCTGATTTCCACATTATGGTTAGCCATTGCAGGGCCTTCTCCATGAATAGACTAAGAAACTGGGAGAAACTTGTGGACACAACTCTAGTTCACTGGCATATTTGTCGGACTGAGATATATTTACATTTACATTTAAAGCATTTAGCAGAAGTTCTTATCCAGAGCGACTTACAAAAATGCTTAGTCATTAACTTGGAATATCCAAAGCTAGTGCTGGTAGACCTGAATTCAAGATACAGCAGCAAGAGCTGTAGCTTCTGGTGAGCTGTTATGTCACCTCCATGTTTCCAGGAACTTTAGAAAATTTCCCTGATGTGGGACTATTAAAGGATTATCTTATCTTATCTCTCTCTTATCTTGGGGTGCTCTTCTTGTTCCCTGAACAGATGTCCTTGAGCACCCTAGCAATATCTTGTCTATCTGCTGCATCCATGTATAGTTGAAGTATTCTGTCATGGAAGACAAATGGAGACAGATGCAAGTGCAGATAAAACAGTATATTTTACAATCCAAAATAAGGTCAAAAAGCAGGGGCAAGGGTCAGGTAATAAGCAAACAGATTATCAGAGCAATGCAATGGCAGCTGTGACACTAATGATACACATGTCAGAATAATTTCTCACTGGTTAAACCTACTCTCCTCTCATAGACAGTTATCAACCATGTCTCCACTGCCATACAATGTGGGGATAATATACTTCCTTGCAGAAGTGCAAAATTGACAGCTGTGAACAGCACAGAGGCATACTTGTTCTTATTATAGTACTTTTTGTAGGACACATTCCATACATGCACAGTAAATATTGATGTCTATAGGAATATGTATTACACAGGAGATACACAGCTTAAATAATCTTGCTTGACTTATAAATAGGACATTTTCATTCTCTTTTTCTTGCCTCTTTAATAATTAATAATGACTCTTTATAATGTATTTTTGTAATGGGGAGCCTTTTGGTTCTCTAGCACATGTGCAGATGGTGCCTTTATAATGTATTGTCCACTCAAAACTGTTTGCAAAAAAAGTTAATGTGGTCTAAAAGCAATGACACAGAAATATCTGAATATTTGAACTGTATTTGTAAAACACTGTTAATAATAGGCCTAATGTAATGTAATAGGTTATTTATTTTAGTCTAGTTTTTGAGTCTAGGGGGCAATCTGCAGCCACACTGATCTCAGTGAAAATGCAGCTTTATAGAATACAACCTGCCTGTACTGAAACAGGCTGCATTTGGCTAAAATAAATGTGTGGTATATAAAACATGTGTCAAGCCTGTCATCAGACCCATGTGAAAAACTGACATCTAAAGTTTTATTAATCGATTAAACTGCCAATTTGGAAGAACTACTTTTTTTAAGTATATTACGTTGACATTCAAACATAAAAAAGAAAGAAAGAAAAAAACAAATAGGCATGAAATAGGACAAAACCTGAATGAGTGGCTGCTGAAAAAAAAAACAAAAAAAAAACAAGAATAAAACAAAAGTTCTAATAGACCACAAACAGTTTGTGTTTAGACTATAACTATTAATATTGCCTTTGATTTCAGGGTAAGTTGTATGTTAATGTGTTCAAGCTAGTTATCTAAAACAAATAGTTTTCAAATTAGCAAAATGACTACCATAATTCTCCATGGACAGCAGAGTGAGAACACACACAATGAAGAAGTGCAATCTCTATACATCATGTGTGTTTTATATACAGTATATTTTTGACCCTGTATATACAAACACCATTTTCAGAAAAGTTGGACACTTTCTAAAAATGCAATAAAAACTAAAGACTGTAACTTGTTAAATCACTTGAACAGTTATTTAACCTATACAAATACAAAGAAAACATTTTGTTTTCACTGACAAACCTAATTATAGAATAGAAAAAATATAATGTGACACCTGCAGCACACTCAAAGAAATTGGGGCAGAGGCTAAATAAGACAAGTAATAAAAGTAACACTGTTCTGGAAGGTTCCACATTTAGCACTTTAACTGATAGCAGTTGAGGACTTCAAGATTGACTAAAAAAGTATGCACTAAAGAGCATGCACTAAAGGCTTAGTCTTTGCAAGCAAGGATAGGTTCACCAATTTGTGCCAAACTTCGTGAGACAATTGTCAGTCAGTTCAAATACAATGTTTCAACAAGGGAATCTCTGCTTCTCAAGCCAGCACTGCACACATCCTATGCTGCACTCCTTTTGTGCAGGACCCATTTGTGCAAATTCCCCTCAACAGTTTATTAAATCCCAGCCAATTGGTACCAGAATTAGCAGATGGGAAAGGTGGGGACTGCTATGCTTTTCTCCCTGAAACAATACCATGACGGGAATGACAGTGTACTTGGGAATGTCCCCATGCACACATTTAACCTTCACCAGTCCCTCCACTCTACACCGTCATGAGGCACTGGACCTGGAAGGCCCAGGCTTATTACCTGCACCCATGGTGTTGGTAATATGTGCCCACTGCTTCACCAGGACTGGTGGAGAAGGGGAGTGAACAAAGGGTAGGGGAGAACAATGAGAGAGAGAGAAAGAGACAGGAGAGATGGTGGGGGATTCCTCCAAAACCTGGAAATGCCACACGTGGTCCTCAGCCAGCATGACAGCTTCCTCCAGTGAAGCCAAGCAGTGGCACTGGACCCATTCTGCTGTTCCCACTGGCAGTCAGGCAATGAATTGCTCCAGTGCCACAAAGAGCGTTTGATGATTTCATGCAGTTGCTGGGCAAAAATGAACCGGCTGACCCGCTGCATGATTGTCCACCAGACGAATGTGTGCAGAGGTCCTGTAGCATTTGCCGGTCCTCCACCTGCGCCATGAGCAGGGCCTGGAACCGGTGTTCATGGTCCTCCCACAGTTAGCTGAAGGTGTCGGCTTGGGCCTGCTGCATGGCAGCAAGGGACTGGACAAGGCGAGGACACCATATCTGAATTCTGGGATCCCAGGTTTCAGCACCAGTGTGGCTAAATGAGGCAAGACACAAGACACGTTGAGAGAACTCAAACAAGGGGGTTTATTTACTACAACTCAAATGATGACAGCTTTTCAGTTTTGTACAGGCTTTATACCAGCTCTCTCTCTGGTTGCGGCTCTCTTGGGCACTCTGCTCCGCTCTCCTTTCATCCGTTGGTCACGACATACACACACACAAACACACACACACAGAGGGAGAGAGACAAAAGGCAATTAGGTTCAGGGTATAAGGAGCAGGTGTGGGTGCTCACCTTTCCTGCTGCTTCCGGCTCCATCTCCCATTGCAAAATCCCACCAGATCACGTACCCGCAATGACGCATATGTTAATATTATACCCTCTTGTCTTTATTTTCTTTCATTTACTCTTCTTTTTACAACCCCAATTCCAATGAAGTGTAAAACATACAGTGTATCACAAAAGTGAGTACACCTCTCAAATTTCTGTAGATATTTAAGTATATCTTTTCATGGGACAAAACTTTGACACAATGAAGAGTAGTCTGTGTGCAGCTTATATAACCGGGTAAATTTATTCTTCCCTCAAAATAACTCAATATACAGCCATTAGTGTCTAAACCACCAGCAACGAAAGTGAGTACACCCCTAAGAGACTACACCCCTAAATGTCCAAATTGAGCACTGCTTGTCATTTCCCTCCAAAATGT
>JAOUQY010146489.1:0-12594 GCA_028566355.1 Doras micropoeus
CTGCTAAAACTGCTGCTAGGTCCCCCAACGAGATCATGACCGGAACGTCGCACAGTCCTCACGCCGATGTTCATTGAGGCCCCGGCATTGAATTCCGATGTTACTCGAGGCAGTGTTGCATGCCTATCACCACGTTAATAGTCTTTCTAGCCGACGCCGGTCTCGGTTCACGTTCAAATGATCATACGTGAAAAACCAAACTTTACTTCTAGCTCTGAAATGCTGGGACCCACTTCAGGAGCTCCAAGTATAAAATCCTGGTGAAAAAACCTGTACCAGTTTTTCTGGCACTTCGGCATAATCGATGAGTTCCTGCTACCAACATGAAGCGGATGATTTTTCCAATAACAGCACATTGCAAGACAAGTATTTAATTCATCTTATAACATAGTTTAACATATTATAAGTTAGTTATCAGTTGTGTTATAGCAGCTATACACATTCCCTTACCTACCTTTCTTTCTTTTTTCTCTCTTGAAGACGCTTGTCATGCTGCAGAGGAACCAAAAAGTGTAAACTCATCCGCCCTGAACTATTCTGTCCATAACAAATAAAAGATAGAGCTTCATCCCTGACTGTTATAAATGATTGCACTGGAGACTAGACAGAAAGACATAAGTAGAATAAAAATCCTTGAGCCAGAACTGCTGTTATGAAAACTCAAAACACTAAGCATCATGTATCTGACCTGTGAAGCATCTTGGATTATACTGGAAAACACTTTGACCTTTTTTTTAAAGCTTAGATTCAAATCAGCCAGACTGATGTACATAATTATAATCAAATCAGATGTTTGTATCGTATTGTCATGTTAGGTCAAAAGACGAAGCTATCCACTCACGGACTAAACACAAAGGGTGTGGTCGGGCCGTGGAGAACAAGCGATGGAAGATTGTGACCACAGATTAGCATCATGCAAACAACATGACATAATCATCACAGCCTTGCCTCGAACCATCTTGACTTCTGGTAGCTGCTGCTGTAATCATAAAGTGCTCTTTATTCACTTTCATCTTATAAGCACCCTGCTTGTATTTACTCTTCTACACCTCTATGATTAATAATCTCGCCATCCTCTGAAGAAGGCGGGTTCCGTTCCGAGTCTTCTCGCGGTTTCTGCCTCACGCCGTCTTTCCCTCACCACCTCACTGACGCCTCCGGCTTGCTCGTTAGAGATCTGTAAAGCTGCGTTGTCACAAAGTCATCACAAACACACTAAATCTAGACAAACACCAGTCATGTTTCTGTTAACGGCAGGAAATGAGCGTGCGTGTTTCTCTGCATGTTAAAATACGTAAAAACGCCACATACCCGGTCGGAGGTCTTGAAGAATAACTCGTATCCATACTTTCAGCGCAGCGTTATCGTTATCACTGAGCAGGCTTCATCTGCTGTTTAAGGGGATCCACAGACGTGCACTCCAGACCACAGCCCGTTGATTTCCATACCACCTAATGGAAATTTTAATATGACCCTGAAAAGGTCTTTTTTTTTTTCCACTACAGATTTTCCCACTCATCCAGTGCATTATGGAAACTTTGATTGAAGTTATGTTAAGCCCCGCCCCCTTTAAAGAATCACGTTTCCAGATACTAATACATTATGATAAATCACATTTTTTAAATATTTTTTTAAATCATCCCCTAATTAGAAGCTTATTAAGAGTATTTTGTTGATTATTACTGCAACGTATAACAGAAATGCTACCATTATTATTCGCTTATTATATGGTAAATATTTTATGGACATATTTTTTTTAGAAATGTTATAAAAATATTTTTGTTTCGTACATTATTTTATATAATAAAAAATATTTTCCAGCAAACTTTATGACGTGAAATAAATGTGACATTTGAAACGCTATCCTCCAAAACCAGGATTTTTCGTTCTGTTAAATATGCAAATGAATGCATGTTTAATTAGCTCATTTGCATAATCAGATGCACTTTTTGAAGCCCCGCCCCCAAACAAAAAAACAACACTCCACATATGCCCATATGCGTTAAAAACACCTGTTAGTTTTACATACGTGGGCTGAATCCCAAATACCCCCCACCCGAATACCAAGTGCACTACAAACGCGACAAAGCCCACTATTTCGTGCTCTACATAGTGCACTTGTACAGGGACTATAAAGGCGTTTGGGCTCCATCCTATTTTTAACAGCTCCAGTCAGTTCAAAACTGTTTCGTTGTTTGTTAAGGTACACTTTAAGCACTGACATGTCAGCAAGCTAAAGACTTTATTTTACATTTAAAACAACAATAAGGAAAAAAGAAAACATACTCACTGGAATTGTCATGTGCCCACGTCCTTGGTGCTAATACAAGCCAAGTTTAATCCGCCTACGGTTGTTGCCTTCTCAGACGATTCCCGCTCAACGTCACGCAGACTAAAAGCGAACTGACCCCTTGTTAGGCCCCGCCCCTTGTCGGCATTTGACCAATCGCAGCTTAGCAACCGTAACTAGGTGCGAGCAACAGAAGGCGAGTTGTATGCGGAGAATAGAAAAGTGCAAAACAGTTAATTAAGTGAGGTTATAAGCGCTCATAAGGGAAATGTGAATTGAAGAAAAAAAAAAAGAATAATTAATGTAACAAGTATTATTATCATTATTATTATTACTATATTTTATTTTATGTATTTTATTTATGTTATTATATTTTATTATTATTATTATTATTATTATTATTACTACTACTACTACTACTACTATAAATTGTTATTATTATTATTATTATTATTATTATTATTATCATTATTATTATTACTATATTTTATTTTATGTATTTTATTTATTTTATTATATTTTATTATTATTATTATTATTATTATTATTATTATTATTATTATTATTACTACTACTACTATAAATTGTTATTATTATTAGTAGTAGTTTGTTTGTTTTTTCACACAGACACTACACCTAAATAATGTTTAATTTATATCACATTTAATCTTTTCTGGCTGATATTCTTACAGATATGTGAATTTAAAAATAAATGTAATCAGTAGGCCTATTGGATCTTTTTATGCTTTTTATGATTTATGATTTTTGTATGTTAGTTAACTTTTCATTATTATACTTTGTCTATTATACTTTAGATCTATCTATCTATCTATCTATCTATCTATCTATCTATCTATCTATCTATCTATCTATCTATTTGTTTGTTTGTTTTGAATGCAGACTCTACACCTGAATAAAAGGTTATTTATATCACAATTGATCTTTTCTGGCTGATATTCTTACTGATTTATTTTTATTAATCCTTTTTTTAAAAATAGTAAAAAAAATGTAACAAATTGATAGGCCTTTTTATTTACACAAATAATACTCTATCTAACTGAACGTGCATAACTTTGCATACTTAATAAAACCAAGAGTGTAGTCTTTTGAAACGACAGAATCAGACTTTGCTGAGGAAGCTGCACTGTTGCTTTGAGTAAAAAAAATAAAAATGTATCAATTAATAATAACTTGTTCATCCACACCTACCTCAGAATCTCTTTCCCATACATAATAAATGTATAGCTTGTACAACTTGAGCTAAAATTCAGCCCACTGTATACTGCTGAGAAGAAATTCTGGAGCAAAAAGTCTCTCAGATCCTTACAGTTGGCCATTTTTCCTTCTCCAACAGATTAACTTCAAGAACTGACTGCTCACTTGCTGCCTAATATATCCCAGGCCTTGACAGGTGCCATTGTAATGAGATAATCAATGTTATTGTGGCACCCTGGTTATTTGGTTATATGGTTCACTGAACGTAACACCCCCCATTCTTTTGGTTTTATTGTTATTGCAAGAGTACCTGTATTTTCACTTTGCTGTGAGTTACCCTGCCGCACTTGAACGCAGCTCAGCCACGTAGCCTCAGGCACACGGGGGCGGGGCAGGTTCTTAGCTGATTCAAGCAATGGGGGAGGGATGTGTTTTAAACCCTGGCAGAGTGATGAACTCACAACAAATGTTTGTTTGATCTCAAATGCAGCAATAAAAGGCCTTCGACACGAATCATCAAGCCTCCTTCATGACGTGTGTAACAAACTTGGCGAGCCAGCCAGGAGAACCAAAATCAACCCTCAAAGGCACTCTACACGCATCCCGATGAACCTAGAAGTGACAACAGTCAAGATGGAGCAACTACAAGATAAGATGATGGCAACGCTATGGACCCTTGAGAAGCCAGAACTCATAAAGGTGTGCTATCATCTAAAGTGCAGCAAACCATCGGGCGAGGGGTTCATAGCACAAACGCGCTGAGGCCTCATCAGGATAGTGGAGAGCACAATAGATGAAATTGAAAAGAGTGAAGAATCTCAAATGTCCCAACAGTGTATCAGTGACCTCCAGTTGTTCGTGCAGAACAAGTACAAGCACAAAATCCAGACCATACAGAGATCGAAAAGCTCAGGCAAGAATATGAGCAACTTCAGCGGGCACAGGCAGAAGAATGTTGCGCCCTCGAGAAGAAGATAGGAGCATTGGGGAGTCAGCTGAGTAACATAAACATGGTCAGAGAGAGAGAAAGAGACCCACCTGCCATCCATGGAGCACCTGAAGTGACTTTAAAGAGAGACTTCATGATTTGTGGGCAAATAGGGGAAGCAGGCCAGAAGGACAAACTCTCTTTCACCAGTCTGACCAATCAGATCCAGTCTGGCCTAAAGAAAGGTTACCCAGAGAATGAGGTAATTGAGGCGGTGATAAAGGCTGTCAGCCCAGGCCTTCACCTCAGAGACCTACTTGAAGTCAAGAGAGACCTAAGCTTGTCGATATTGAAAATTATCCTGAGAGGACATTACAAAGTGGATTCATCCTCTGACTTACTCCACAGACTTATGAACATATCACAAGATCCTAAAGAGTCGTCCCAAGCCTTCCTGTTCAGAGCCATGGAACTGAGAGAAAAACTGCTCTGCAAGTCTGGTGAGGAAGAGGAGGGCGAACAGTTTAGCTCGAGCCTGATTCAACGCAAGTGCCTGCACTCATTAGAGACTGGTCTATTAAGTGAAGCTGTTAAGTTCCAATTAAAGCCATATCTAAATGACCCAAAAGTTACGGATGAAGTTCTAATTGAAAAGGTCAACGAGGCTTCAAGTCTTGAAATGGAGCGACAGAATAAGCTGAAGCGGTATACGCCAGTCAAGCCACCTAGAGTAAACGAAATACAAACAGAGGTGCAGTCCAGTCATAACCAACAATCTCCAAGTAGTGAGGACGATGTGCATGCTGGACAACAGACAAAAGTGAGTGACAAATGTACCAAGAAGAAACAAATAGACAAGACAACACAAGGGCTAGACACAGAGACAGTTAAGCTGATTGAAGGTCTCAGAGCTGAGGTGCAGGAAATAAGGAAACTGTACACAGAGTCATCAGGGATAAACTGCAAGTCGCCACCAGCGAGAGGACCTAAAGGATGTCAACTCTGCAGAGAGGCCGGGGCTGGAGACACTTGTCGCCATTGTTTCCGCTGCGGACAAGAGGGCCACCTCTCTCATGGTTGCAGACAAAGTAGAAACTTGCCGGGAAACAGGAGGGGGTTACTGAGACGGGACCTACAGTAGCCGAATCACCCTCAAGGTCCCATATAGACATTGTATCCCTACAGGCCAACCCTACCTTCTCACCTAGTGCCCCACGCGACTGCAAAAATACTGTTCCACCACAACCTAGGAGTTACATCCCTTCACAACACCAAAACAGGCTCATAAGCCTCATTGGGAGAAGATGTACTGTCCAGTGCCACCTTGACAATGTTCCAGTGGAAGCTCTATGGGACACATGGGCTCAAGCAAGTCTTATAAACAGTGACTGGAGAGCAAGGTACCTCCCAAATAGTGTAATAAGACCACTTAGTGAGCTTCTTTCTGAACCACTGGTAGCGTTGGCTGCAAATGGAAGTGAAATCCCATATATCGGGTGGATAGAGACAGAGTTTTATTTAGATGGGGATACTCACTCAACAAAGTCACTGTTAGTGCCCATGTTAGTATCTAGCGACCCCAATGTAGCTGAGCAACCAATCATAGGCTTTAATGTGATAGAAGAAGTAGTGGGCAAGTGGGATAGAGGGGGTTGCAAAACAAAGAATATACAGAAAATCAGTCAGACATTCTCAGTGTCAGTGGGAACAGCTAAGTCTATGCTTAAGCTGTTGCAGAAACCAACTGAAAATCAAAATGTTGGGACTGTTAATACAGGAAAAAGGGGGATCCACCTGCCCGCAGCGCAGATTAGCACTGTATCTAGGAGCCCAGTACACAGGCCAGAGCCTATTGTTCGTTCCTGAGGTAGAGTCACAACTATCAGAGGGTCTGGTTATACAGGAGGGACTAGTTACTGTCAGGCAGGGGAGGGCAGTACATATTCCTGTGGCCATTGCTAATTCTAGTAAACATGACATAACCTTGTCTCCCCGTACCATTCTGGGTCACCTAGAAGAAATAAAAGCAGCGTACCCAGTCACAGTTGAGCCTGAAAAGACAATGCAGGAACATAATATGGACACTAGAGTTCCAATCAAGGTCAATGAAGTAATTAACTGTCCCCAGTCAAATCAAAAACCATCGCAGTGGGACCCTCAAAGTAGACCATCTCAGTGCAGACCAACAGAAAATAGTGAAACAGCTGCTAAGAGAGGAGTGTCATGCTTTTGCTTATGATGACAAAGATGTAGGATGCATTCCTTCCCTTAGCATGCACATCACACTACAGGACAAAATCCCTGTTAAAAAGACTTATATTTCAGTGCCAAAACCATTGCACCAAGAAGTGAAGGACTATCTTGAGGACGTACTAAATCGAGGGTGGATTTCAGAGTCCCAGTCACCCTACTTGTTACAAATTGTCTGCATTCGTAAAAAATCAGGTGAACTGAGGTTATGCTGTGACTACAGAGAACTCAACAGGAAATCAATACCAGACAAGGTGTAGGATTCAGGATATGTTGGACTCGCTTCATGGCAGCTCCTGGTTCTTTGTCCTTGATCAGGGAAAGGCTTATCACCAGGGCTTTCTTGACCCTGAAAGTCGACCTCTCATGGCTTCCCTTAGCATGCACATCACACTACAGGACAAAATCCCTGTTAAAAAGACTTATATTTCAGTGCCAAAACCATTGCACCAAGAAGTGAAGGACTATCTTGAGGACGTACTAAATCGAGGGTGGATTTCAGAGTCCCAGTCACCCTACTTGTTACAAATTGTCTGCATTCGTAAAAAATCAGGTGAACTGAGGTTATGCTGTGACTACAGAGAACTCAACAGGAAATCAATACCAGACAAGGTGTAGGATTCAGGATATGTTGGACTCGCTTCATGGCAGCTCCTGGTTCTTTGTCCTTGATCAGGGAAAGGCTTATCACCAGGGCTTTCTTGACCCTGAAAGTCGACCTCTCATGGCTTTCATTACACCCTGGGGTTTGTACCAGTGGAACCATATTCCATTTGGACTCAGCTCAGCTCCGGCAGAGTTTCAAAGGAGTATGGAGGACTGTTTAAAGGGACTTCGGGATGTAACTTGTCAGCCCTATTTAGATGACAATTTAGTGCACTCCCCATCATTTGAACACCATGTGCAGCACATCCGTGATGTCCTACAGAGGTACCAACAACATGGTGTAAAGCTCACTCCACACAAATGTGATGTCTTTAGGAGGCAAGTCCGCTTTCTGGGACGCATGGTGTCAGAGCAGGGTTATACCATGGATCCCGCCGAGATAGCCCCAGTCCAGGCCCTTAAAGGCAAACCACCAACTACTGTAGGAGAGCTGAGCCGAGTGTTAGGGTTCCTTTCATACTACAGATCCTATATCCCTGACTTTTCTAAGATAGCTAAACCGCTATACCAGCTACTGACCTTACCCAAAGATAAAGCACCACAACCTGTGTCTAGGGCCAAGGGGAAACGGGTTAGTGTGAAACAGAAGGGGCGAGTGCCACCAGGCACCCCCATTAGCTGGACAGAGACTCATCAAGAAGTTTTAAATAGGCTTGCGGACAGTTTGACAGAACCACCCATATTGGGGTATCCTGACTTTGCACAGCCCTTTATACTTCATTGTGATGCCTCACAAGAGGGCCTAGGGGTGGTACTGTACCAACATCAGGCAGGCAAGTTGAGGGTAATTGGGTATGTGTCACACTGACACCCCCAGAAAAGAATTACCACATGCATTTGGGAAAGCTTGAATTTCTAGCTTTAAAATGGGCAATATGTGAGCATTTCCGTGACTACCTCTTTTATGCTCCACATTTTGTAGTATATACAGACAATAACCCTCTGACTTATGTTCTCACCACAGTGAAATTGAACACCACTGGTCATCGCTGGGTGGGCGAACTGGGTGACTTTAATTTCACAATTAGGTACAGACCAGGCAATAAAAATGCTGATGCTGATGGACTATCCAGACTACCACTTGACATTGACCAGTACATGACACAGTGCACAGCTGAGATGACACCAGATGTTATTAAAGCCGCTACAGAAAGTGTTTTGTTCCAGAAAAGAAGCATGTGTCCTGAGAGCTACATCATCAGTGAGAACACCATTCATCTGGTACAAGACACAGCATCATCCCCAGTTGGTAAAACCCTATCGCCACAAGAAATCAGGGTGAGTCAAGAAAACGATGCTGTGATTGGACCTTACAGTATAAGACTAATGACTACCTGCCCAAAGGCTGTGAGTTCAAAGAAGAGCCAAATGATGTCAAAATTCTTCTGAGACAGTGGAACTGACTCTATGTGAATGACAATGGCGTTCTCTACAGGCGAGCAAATTGTAGGCTTCAACTCCTCCTCCCTAAAGAGTACCGCAACACTGTCTTTAGAGAGCTTCACAAAGAATTGGGACATTTGGGGGCAGAAAGGACATTAGGGCTAATAAGAGACAGATTTTATTGGCCCAGAATGCAACATGATGTTGAACATTTTGTAATGCATGTTTGTGAATGCCTTAAAAGAAAACGTCCCAATAGAGCAAACAGAGCCCCACTCACCTCTATTACCAATACACATCCATTTGAGTTGGTATCAATCGACTTTCTTCACCTGGAGACCTGCAAAAATGGCTATGAGTACATCTTAGTGGTGATAGACCATTTCACCCGCTTTGCGCAAGCGTATGCAACAAAAAACAAATCGGCAAAGACAGTGGTCGATAAAATATTTAATGACTTTGCTCTAAACTTTGGCTTTCCACAGAGGATCCATCATGACATGGGACGCAAATTTGAAAACCAGTTGTTTTCCCAGCTCCAAAGTGTCTGTGGTCTGCGCGGATCCCACACTACACCCTATCATCCACAGGGCAATGGGCAAGTGGAGCGTTTTAATAGGACCCTACTCTCCATGCTCAGAACCTTGACCGATGATGAAAAAGCAGACTGGAAACAATCACTTGCAAAGAGGGTACATGCCTACAATTGCACACGGTGTGAAGCCACAGGCTTTTCCCCATATTATCTTTTATTTGGCCACACCCCCAGACTCCCCATAGACATTGTGATTAACTTACCAAGCCATGATCATCAAGTCAGTTATGAGGAGCATGTGCAAAAGTGGCAGTCACAAATGCAAGAGGCCTATGCCATAGCCAGAGTAGCAGCCTGAAAGGAGGCTTCAAGGGGCAAACACTACTACGACCAAAAGACACATGGAGCACAACTGTACCCAGGCAACAGAGTCCTTCTTCGTAATTTTAAGGAAAGGGGGGGCCTGGCAAACTTCGGTCATACTGGGAAGACGCTGTGTATGTAGTTGTCAGCCAGAAGAGCCCTGATTTGCCTGTTTATGAAATTAGGCCAGAACAGGGAGGTAAAAGTCACACAGTACACAGAAACTTGCTTCTCCCATGTGACAGCTTGCCAGTAGACAGAATAGAAAACAAATCATCAAATAAGACAAAGAAAAAGACACACAGTAGAACAAGAAAACAAGTACAGTCATTACAGGAGAACACAGAATCAGACAGCGATGAAGAGGGTGCTCTTGTGTGGCAGTCTCCATTCCTGTGTAGCCATGTCAACAGCAGAGCTCATGTTCATACTCCGGAGGTCAAGATCCTGGAGCAACAACCAGAGGGTCCCCCAGCTGCTGTACCTGAGCCAGTGGCAGAGGAGAACACGGGACCAGGAGAAGATGAGCTGCAGCAGCTACAGGAGCAGGAGGAGGAGCAGCATAGTGACCTTCCTTCTGATGGAGAGCAGGCGCACCAAAGAGACAGAGACTTGGACACGGAGGGAGGGTCATCGCACACTTACCCACAGAGAGAACGGCGAAGGCCAAGGGTCTTGACCTATGACCAACTGGGACAGCCGACTACGAGGCCGACAGGTAAAGACCACATCGGGGTGAGTGTCCCACCTACATGCACCCAAAGACTTTGGAGACCATGGGATGCTGACACCATACAAGCAGTTTCTTAAGAGTTTAATAGTCTAAAGTGACATAACAGACAAAAGACTGTGTTTATTAAAGGTGTGATACATTCAGAAGAGAGGGGTAATATTACAAATGTAACAGTGTCTAAACTTGACCAATGTGATAATCTGGTAACAGACAAAGTGACAATGCTGCCCGTTTAATGTATGTGTCTGGTTACAGAGGTGAAGGTGATGCACTGTAAGGTGAACTTGTTTAATTTTGGGAAACAACAGAATGGTTATTACAATCATAAATTCTGGTTTGCTTTGAGGACAAAGGGTGAATATCTACTAAGTGTAATGTACCTTTTTTTTTATTTACTCCTTATGAAACACCAATGGTGTGTTCGAGCATAATAAGTACCCAAGGGACACTGTTTGTGTAATATGAGAGAAAAAAAAAAGATAAATTTTTTTTTTAATTTATTTTATTAAGCAGGAGAGGGTGTGGCACCCTGGTTATTTGGTTATATGGGTCACTGAACGTAACACCCCCCATTCTTTTGGTTTTATTGTTATTGCAAGAGTACCTGTATTTTCACTTTGCTGTGAGTTACCCTGCCGCACTTGAACGCAGCTCAGCCACGTAGCCTCACGCACACGGGGGTGGGGCAGGTTCTTAGCTGATTCAAGCAATGCGGGAGGGATGTGTTTTGGACCCTGGCAGAGTGATGAACTCACAACAAATGCTTGTTTGATCTCAAATGCAGCAATAAAAGACTTTTGACACAAATCATCAAGCCTCCTTCTTGACGTGTGTAACATTATTCACTTACACAAGTGTTCACCTTATTGCTGCGAAAGCACTTAATTAGTTCTGGGGCAAACAGTTGCTATCAGAAATCACATTTTTTACACTTTATTGTGCAAATAAAGTGTCACATGATCTAAATATATAACACCCTAGCATCATAAAGACCCAGAAGTAATCAAAACAAGTCTAGGACAACATGTGTTTGAAACTATGAGCATCCTATGCAGGGTCAGTAAGTCCAGTAAAGAATATACCACAACTGTGATTATGCTTAGAATAGGTCATCCACCAAATAGCAGCTAGCAACTAATCAGGGTATTAGTCAGAGAAGCAGCCAAACGACCAAAGGAAACTCTCAATGCGATGCTTCCACCACCATTCTTCAATGTGGAGAGGTTATTCTAGCGTGTTGAGAATATTATGCAAAGCATAAGTTTGTAACAGGTGGCTAAAATGGACAATTTTACTAAACCTGGCAGTGCTTGTTTATTTATTTATTTTTTCTAGAAAGTTGTTTCCATTTTTTTTCAATTAAGACTGTTCCTATTTGAATTTCTTAGTTAGTTTCTAAAATTCTGTCATCGTCCAATACCGCTAGTGACCACTAGATGTCAGGACTGTGCAAAAATTTTCAAACTTGAGGAACGCTTGAGAACTTTCACTTTGCTTAGTTAGAACCTGACTAAAAAAGAATTAAGGTTCAGCTCTATTTTTAGTGGACAACAAAAAAAACCATTCAAAATATTCTTGAGAATGAAATAAAAAAATTGCTTGGTTTTTGCTGCTGTTTTTGTTGTTGTCTTTGATTTAAAGGGCAATTTAGTACAATATACCCACTAGCACTGATGTCGCTAGACCTGTTTTAGAGGGGGGCTACAGCCACCTCTAAATGTTCTCTAGCCCCCCCTTCAGTGTTCGAATAACCACAAATACATGTTTTGTTTTGTTTTTTATCTGAATGTACAGGTTTTGTATTATGAAGCTCTACCGACCAGTCGTGATATCTTTTAATGTGAAAATGTGTTTCAAACAGTCAGGGCACGTTTCTACAGTTTCAGCCGAAAGAGGGGGCAACGTTTTCACGCAGATCTCTGTTTAACGTGTAGAGCCTCGGAGCATTAGGTCATACATACAGATGCATTTTTGGTGGTGTGCTACAAAGCTATACATTCTCTACATTATACTTGCTCTACATTCCATTCAGACACAAACTTCTCAAAAATTGTTAAAAAGATAAAGAACAGTCAGAGGTAAAGCTTCAAAATAGATGTGTTAAATTTTTTTGTTTCTCTGTAACATGACAAGCTGCGTTTTTAAGTGAGAAGAAGAACTACAGGGGTTAGACAATGAAACTGAAACACCTGTCATTTTAGACCACAATAATTTATTAGTATGGTGTAGGG
>JAOUQY010146504.1:0-12587 GCA_028566355.1 Doras micropoeus
GGTTACCCCACTGAAACTTAAACCCTTAATTTCTTTGACTGCTCACTGGAATGCTATAATGATGAGAGTTGTAGTCTTACCCTATTCTTTGTTATTTTATTGTGTTTATTTTCTATATTTCATGTTTCGTATATGTTTCCTGTTTGTCCAAGGGGGGGACTTTTATTTTGAATATAAACCCTAGTTTGGGGAACAGGAAGAGGAAGTGGTGGCCATTTTGTTTGGGGGAAGAGAGGCCCGTTGGATGATGGCGGCTCAGGCCCTACAATTTTTTACTCCTTTCTTTAATCATCCTTGTCCTTGAACATTTGGATTCCCTCTAAGTGGATATACCCCAAGGAACTGGGTGAGCTCGTGGTTGTTTGTTTATAATTTTGGGACATTGCAACTTTCTTTGAGGATTTGGGACATTGCAACGGTGTTTGGAATTTTTGGGACATTGCCACTGTTTTTGAGGTTTTTTCTTCTTGACTACGGGAACGGTTTGATATTTTTTGTGGATTTAAAAATGACAATTTCTGGACTTTGATCATTTTTCATTCAGTCTAGAGGGCACCGGTAGCAGATCAAATGCTTTTCTACTTTGTTTTTCTTTAAGCTTTATTTCTTGTGCTGGTATTGTTGTTAGGGTGTTGTCTGCTCTGAGAATACCTAGTAAATACTAATTTCTCAAACTTTATCACCCCAAACTTTATCACATTTATTTTCTCACCCCATTAGTGTCCGGATTTCTTGGTAACTGCTGAGCTCGTCAGATTGTTACAAGCTCTGAAAACGCGGCTGTACGTCACTCTTACAAAACAACTTGTACAGGACCCCTCAGCTGCCCTGAGCACCTAAATGCCTGAGTGAGCAGTGCATTTCTGATATTCTTTCCCCAGCAAGGTATCCTGCAATTATTCGTAATGCACAGAAAACTAGAAGACAACAAAATAACGAAATAAACTTTATAAATTTTATCAAAAAAATGGGGGGCTATTTTAAGCACGCATAAATAAGTCCCTCAATATAACCACACACAAAAAAGGAATACATTCGAGAAAGGGATTAATATTCATGTGCTTGTGATGTTAATTTTTCTTTTTATTTATTTTTTGTTCATTCTACGTATTATTTCCTTTTTTATGTGAACTGCTTTTTGCTTTAGTGATCATTACACAAAGCTTTTACTGTGTAATGCCTAAAAAAATGAACCCTAGTCTTATTGCTCTCTGTCTTTCTTTCCTGGCTGGCTCTATATTTCTCCTATGTCTTCATCATTTTTTATTCATCCTTCTCTCTTTTTTACTATTCGTGTATTTTTCTCTGTATTGGTATTCATTTCTCTTTTCTTTTCTAGCTTTTAAGCTGATCATTTCTGGCTGTTTTCTCTCTCTGTTTCCATCTTCAATTTCTCTATTTTTATTCTTTCTCGGCACTTCATTCTTCTTCTTCTGCACTCCTCTAGATTGATGGACTTTTTTCTTCTTATAACTCTCTCTCTGTGTCTCTCTTGCTTACTGCCCTTCTATCAGCTTGATCTTGTCAGTGAATTTTCTTTCTCTCCCTTTTATTCCCCTCTTTATTACCATTCTGTCTCTCTCTCTCTCTCTCTCTCTCTCTCTGGGCATGTACAGTGGAGGAGCGAGTATTGCATGTAGAGTGAGTGAGAGCGGGATTTTGAAGCATTTAATGCTTCTTTTTCTGTATTACATCTCGGATTAATCTCGGAAAATCGGATATTTGGGACCTTATTTTTGACGTTTTGCTGGTCCCCATAAGGAAAGTGTTTTTTGTTGTAGTTTTTAACAAAATCTTCATTATTGAGGTTAGGGTTCGGGTTAAAGCAGGTTAGGGTTAGGCATAGTATTACTTAGCTGTGGTAATAAATACTGTATGTCAATGAATAGTGTGTGAGTATGTCTGTCTGTGTACCGTGCTCGGGAGTATGGCAGCTCAGATCATGCGGTTGTATTAAAGTGTAATGCATGGTGAGTGTAGAGCAGTTTAGAGGTTGGAGATGTGATGGGGCATGAGAACATTGTCCCTGCCTCCTGAATGAACAGTGCAATTTTTTTTTCTTGATGATGTAGATAAAGCAGTGCAACTGACTGTGAATAGTGTAATCATGGGTAATAAGCTAAAACTAGTTTCTCCCCTCAGTTCCCCTGCTAAAAACATCATGTTGCCCAATGCGGGGGGTATGTGGTTTCATCATTGATGAAGTTATTGCTAAGGAGCTTCATAGGTACAGACACCTGGTCTGCCTCATAAAGAAAATCCCTGTCAGCTGCAAGTCCCCACTGATATAGCACCTGCTTTCTTTCAGAAGAATGTTTTTTATGGTTTTGAAAGACAGTGTTGATGGGTTGAAACTGGTTTTCAAATTTAATGTTGATGGGTTTAATTACAGCATTTTTGTCTCATCAGATGATGACAGGAAATGTTTTACCTGCATCTTGTCCACGCCTGTCCTGAGAGGCAGGGTCAGGACACAGCAGAGCCTGTTGGAGTCTTTTCCCCTGTGGTTGCAGCTTGACTTGTTGGTCAAAGCCCCAGAACTGCTGCTGCACCAGACCCTAATGAGAGCAAGCCCCAAGAACAGCCTGTTGCCCAGGAGCCCTCTGGAGCTGCCCCAACCCCGGAGAGGGCAGCATGTCTAACCTGGCCTCAGAGATTCCCAACTTGGTCAAGTAACAAGTCTTGGAGAGGCCCAGCATAGCCAAACCAGAGTGGAAGAAGCCCTGCTCGGCTGAACCGTACAGGGAATGTACTGGCCCATCCGAATCCAATGCAGTGGATTGTGGAGCAGTGCTGGAGCTACCTGCACTGGCAGAAGCAGGTACTCCGATGACTCGGAGATACTAGTCACCACAGTGGGGAAGGGGGCTGGGGGAGATGTAGAGATGGAAGATGAGCTCAGGTTTAAGTTACCAAGCTCAAGGTACCAAATAAAAGGAAAAAGTGAGGCAAGGGACAAACAGGCTAAAAATGACATTAAAATAGAGGAAACGGAGTCAGAGAGTGATGAATACATATGTCTCCAATTTAAATTCTCACGAACAACAGTTACCCGTTTTATACTCTGCTGAAGTTTTTCACATTGTGCTGGAGTTGCCCTGCTGTTCGCTCACAGTTTTATACTTGTTTCTTACACAGTTGAAGAGTTTTTAAATGGGAGGCTTTTAAAAGTGAAAAAGGGAATGAGGTTTTAGTTATTATCTGTGTGTATGCTCCCACCAGTGCAGTGGAAAGGTGTTTTTAGATAGGTTAAATAATGTTATTGCTAAGTGCAGCACTGCTGAGATTTTAATTCTGGGTGGAGATTTTAACTGCACACCTGACAAGTTAGACAAACATCACGTTGAACCTCTTGTAGCCTCGCATAAGCACCTGAGGGAGATGACTGAGGCCCATTTATTTACGGAGAATGCTACATAAAAAACAGAGACAATACATGTGGGTCTACACTGTAGACAACAAGCTCTCCCTGGCAAGATTAGATCAGTGTTATACTTTTACACTTCAACTGATGTTTTACAAAGTGTTTTATTATCCCAGTAAGCATCTCTGACCACAGCTTGATCCAGTGTCTTAGCAGTAAGAATAATATTATACCCAGAAGTACTCTTACTTCTTAGAAGATGCTAATTTTAGAGAGTCTTTAATTTTTTGGAATACTTTTAAATGAGAGAAACTGTCTTTAAGTTGTTTACAGCATTGGTGGGATGTGGCAAACAAATTAAAATGTTCTGTCAACACTCACAACCTCACAAGAGACATCTTCAGATCTCAGCTCTGGGGATTGAAATAGTGGAACTCCAGTGTTTGGAGATCACATAAGATCAAGTGCATATTGAAGCCCTCAAATGGAAAAATGAATGGCCTGCTGGGCACTACAGCACATGGGGCACTGGTCTGCTCACGCTTTTAAAGTGCAAATGACATAGATGTGCCTTCTAAATTGTTCTTTGGTCTTGAGCAAAAGAATGGACAGAAAAGGGTCATACATGTCGTGTGGACAGAATCAGGGGATCTAGTATCAGAGCCCACTGAAATTCACAAGCAGACAGTCAACTTCTGCTCAAAGCTGTACAGCAGTGACAGGTCAGTGGCACCAATGATGGAGGAAAGGTTCCTCAAACTTACCAAAGCTCTCAGAGCATGCAGCGAAGGAAATGGCAGCAGCATTGAGAATGGGAAAGCTCCATGAGACTCTCCAGGGAATGGAGAACAGGTGGGAGCCAGGGATATATGGTCTCCATGTGGAGTTCTACAAGGCATTCTGGGCAGAAATAGTGCAGGACATGCTTGAGGTGCTGCAAGACAGCGTAAAAGGAGGGGAGCTGCAAGGGAGCTGTCCTGACCCTACTGCCAAAAACGGGAGAACTGACCCACCTGAAGAACTGGTGCCCAGTGTCAATACTGTGAACTGACTGTAAAATGTGCTCAAAAGCATTAGCCTCAAGACTAGCTGAGGTTAAGGAGTAGATCATTCACCATGACCAGTCTTACTGTGTGCCTGGTAGGTCTAGCTTTGATAATGTACAATCTACAATCTAATCCAGGTTATTGGACTTAAAGACTGGTCTCTCTTTTTTCACTGTCCCGTGATTGGACAGTGTCGCTCTGATTGACATGGGGGAGAGAGTATGCTGCCCCTCCCACCCTGAGAGCACGGCCAATCTTGCTCTCTGAGCTCCCGGCTACGGGCAGCTATAGCATCACCCGGATTCGAACTAGCGATCTCCGGATGATAGGGCGAACGCGTTGCCGTTGCGCCACTCGGGAGCACAGGAAAAAGCTTTTGACCAGGCTGAACACTGGGTTGGAGCCATTGGGTTCAAACCAGGTTTTATAGCTATGATCAGTGCAACCCAAGATGCTGAGCTGCAGCATTTCAGACCTGAGAATCTAGTGTGGAGAGCAGCAGTCTGTGGACTTTTACACATGGTTGGAGAACTGAGACTGGACAGAATGCTGGATGATCGTGGGTTACCCCCTTTTTATCATGGGGTTCAATTTTGAACTATTTTAAACAAAGAAAACAAAGGGAGCACTGGCTGCTGCTGGAGGAATCCCTGATCTAGGGTGCACATCTGGACATACCTGGAGTGACTGGCTCCACACTGTCCAGGGTCCTGGTCTCATCAGGGATCATCACACTCTAGCAGCTGGTGAACAGTGAATCTGGTAGGGACTAAGGTTCCTGTGCATTGTTAACAGGTTCCTGCACCACTGCAAGCCCACAATGACATCAGAGGGAGTTTTTAACATGTGAGAGAAGGGAACTTTTCATGCAAAGGAGGGAGCTTTCCCCCAGCTTAACATCACTCCAGACCTGGACGGTTATGGGGGACTTCTGCTAGAGTGGAGGGGTGAGGGGGACGTGAACTTCAAGACTGATTCGGGGAAGCTCTTATACAGAGCCTGTGTAAAAGGTTTAAATGAGAACAAACTGAAAGGGAGGGTGGACATCCCATGGAGAGATGTTCTGGGTTTTAATGATGATTTTAAACCAGAGTGAACAGCACTATATAAACCACCAAAATGAACCCAAAAAACTGCTAACCTGCAATGAAGGATTTTACATGGGATTGTTTCTGTGAACTCCGTTATCTTTATTTTAAACTCTGATGTATCACAAGTGTCCGTTCTGTTCACACAGAGAAACGGTTTCTCAAGCTTTTATACATTTCTACAGGTTGCAGTCGTTGTTTGCTTTTTTTTTACAGAACTTTTTAAGGTCTTTTTATGTGGATTTTTCATAACAGATGTTTATCATTGGTTTTAAGTATGTCAGAAAGACAGGCTCAAGTGCCAATTGATCAATTTTATCCTTGGCCAGGCCAAGATGATGGTATACTTGAGCAGAAAAAACTAAATAATACAGAACACTGAGAGTGTGCTATGAGAGTCCTCACAAGACTAATAAAATCAGGAATCCTGATTGATTTTAATTTCTATAAGAGTATGGGAGACATGGAGCAGTATAAGGAAGTGTGGTGCCATGAGCAGACTCTGTGCTCTGTAATAGAAGAGCAACTTATCAGGATTTTCTTTTAATTGCTATTTGTTTGTTTATGTATTTAGTCACATGCAAAATAAAGGATTGTAAAAACTCAAAAAAGTCTTAGTGACCATCACGTTATATAGTAAGGCAGCCATACTGAATGCTATCGGGGGTGAGGAGGTGTGTGTTGAGGACTCATGGTGGGTGTGTGATAAATCTTTTCCAGGCTTGACGATGCATATTTATAGCCTGTGTTACATATAAAACAATCTAAAATAATCAAATGCGACTCTCCGTGTTCCCAAGTGCTTCATCACTGCTGATGCTGAGAAAACAGGGAAAAGGTTTAAAATTTCAGACAGCTACGGATGCACCACAGCCGGCTCCACCAGAGGCCAAGTGTGCTTAAAAGTGACAAAGATGGTAATTTAAAACGAGCCCCAGAAGAGAGAGGTTACAGAACGTGTCCAACCCTCAGGCTCGGAGCTGATTAATAAGACTGGACCTGCTTCCAATATTTAATGATTACTCCCGTTTGAGCCCAAAACCAAGAGCTGCTTTCCATGAATTTTTGTGAAATCTTCTAATATTTAATCATAGTACTATTATATGAGCTTTGTTCATTCATTAATTAATTCAAACATTTTATTTCATTTCATGAAATGACTGTAATGTTTTATTTTTTTACAAATATTGTAATTATTGTAAAAAAAAAAAAAATATATTGTCAATAGGTGGACTTTTAGCCCCCTTTTATGCTGTTCTTCAGTGGTCAGGACCACCACAGTCCCACCATGGAGCAGGTCTTATTTGACTGGTGGATTGTCAGCACTGCAGTGACCCTGATGTGGTGGTGGTGTGTTAGTGTGTGTGTTGTGCTGGTATGATTGGATCAGACACAGCAGTGCTGCTGATGTTTCTAAACACTGTGTCCACTCACTGTCCACTCTATTAGACACACCTACCTAGTTGCTCCACCTTGTAGATGTAAACTCAGAGACAGTAGCTCATCTGTTGCTGCACAGTTTGTCCATCATCCTCTTCATCAGTGCTCACAGGATGCTACCCACAGGACACGATTGGCTGGATATTTTGGGTTGGTGGACTATTCTCAGTCCAGCAGTGACACGAGGGATATAAAAACTTCAGCAGCACTGCAGTGTCTCATCCAATCATACCAGCACAACATACACTAACACACCACCACCACATCAGGGTCACTGCAGTGCTGACAATCATCCACCACCCAAATAATACTTGCTCTGTGGTGGTCCTGTGGGGGTCCAGACCACTGAAGAACAGCATAAAAGGGGCTAATAAAGTCTGCAGAAAAACATAGACTACAGTCTCAGACTACAGTAAAAAGTGAAAGTGGCTTTTAAAAGTGAAAAAGAGAATGAGGTTTTAGTTTTTATCTGTGTGTATGCTCTCACCAGTGCAGTGGAAAGAATGGTGTTTTTAGATAGGTTAAATAATGTTATTGCTAACTGCGGCACTGCTGAGATTTTAATTCTGGGTGGAGATTTTAACTGCACACCTGACAAGTTAGACAAACATCACGTTGAACCTCTTGTAGCCTCGCATAAGCACCTGAGGGAGATGACTGAGGCCCATTTATTTACGGAGAATGCTACATAAAAAACAGAGACAATACATGTGGGTCTACACTGTAGACAACAAGCTCTCCCTGGCAAGATTAGATCAGTGTTATACTTTTACACTTCAACTGATGTTTTACAAAGTGTTTTATTATCCCAGTAAGCATCTCTGACCATAGCTTGGTCCAGTGTCTTATCAGTAAGAATAATATTAAACCTAGGAGCATGTTCTGGTATTTTAACACTGCACTCTTAGAAGATGCTAATTTTAGAGAGTCTTTAATTATTATTATTTTTTTTAATATGCAATAGAAAATGTTACGATAATGGTGATATGATATATTTACATTCTTTGTAGGGCACTGTTGTCAGTTCATTGCATTCGAGCAGAGAGAACAGAACAAAATAGGGTATTTCAGTGCATGATGTACACCACAATGTCATGCAACCAGTACTTTGCAGTAGTAGGCTTGACTCCAACATGGCAAGATTTAGCTGCAGAATGGGTAGCCCTGAATGCTATACAAATGTGACTGAATGAGCTTCCACAAGTGATGATAAAGCAAGTAGTGGATAAGAGAGGAAAGCCTAATTCAGTGGTGTGGAAGTGGTTTGGCTATCGAAGATCTGATAAACTTCAGGTTTCAGTGTGCTGCAAAATGTGCCGTAGAGCAGTGCCAGCTAGCAGGGCGAGAATACTGCGCTTGCAAGTACACGTCAGGTGGTAGGGAAACTTTCATGTGGTTTCCATGTGCCCGGTTGTAATTAGTGACTCCAGGTTAGAAGTGTGGAGAAGTATGAATTGTTGACGGGTGGGACCAGATACTGACTCCTCTATTTTCACTTCAATCAACTTGGAGACTCCCCATTCATCTTGGCTAAGTACCACCTTCTGTTACTCCACATTTATTATTCCTCATGTGATTCTCAATTCCTGTCTGTGCTTCCCACAGCTGCCACAAACATCACTGCAATTCAATTCAACTTTATTTCTAAATCACTTATAACAATGGGCAACTTTACAAAGACATGAAATTAGGACTATTTGTCCCTAACTGTTATCCCTAATGAGCAAGCCGGTGGCAATGGTGGCAAGGAAAAACTCCCTCAGATGATAAGAGGAAGAAACCTTGAGAGGAACCAGACTCATGAGGGAACCCATCCTCATTTGGGTGACACTGGATAGTGGAGTAATAAATACCTTCTATAACCGAGTGCTATATAGTAAGTAAACTGCAATTTTAACCATTAAACTGATTAAAAGTTTCACATAAAGTCCACAGAGTTGAAGAGTTATTGAAGAGTTGAATAAACTGCTCACTGATGGAGATTTGACAGATTAAGTGCAAAACTGTTCATGCTGGTTAGTCCTAGCCACCAGGAAGCCACCAGGAGGGCTGCTTATACTAACAGCAAAGCGAAGTTCATGGCTTCTAAGAGTATCTTTAAAATGTCCCTTATGGTGATCTTCAGGCTGTCCATGTGGGGCCATCCCTAGCAGGACTGTCTTGTATCCTGTATCTGGTCCCTCTTGGTGTCTCGGGTGTTGCTCAACCATAAGAGGGGTGGGGAGGGGAGGGAAAGAGAGATGTGGGGGAAAAAAAGAAATACAGATGATTAGGTATGCTCTTCCACCAATGTTTAGAAAAAAATTACATTTTGTGCAGAGTGCAAGAAGGGACGCCGGCAAGACTAGCTGAGACAGCATAACTAAAAGGGAGAGCCAGAAGGTAACGCAGACTTGAGGGAGCCCTGGGCCATAAAGCGACCAGACACTCCACCATCCACAAACCTGAGTGATCCTGTGAGAGTGGGGGGCGACAGCATCCAAACATCCCAGTTTACCAGAACACCCTATGCCTATGAACCCTCCAGATCTGTGCCTTTATCTTAGAGAAAAGATAGTGACAAAAGGCTTGACTAACAAATATGTTTTCAGCCTAGACTTACTGAGACTGTGTCTGAGTCCCGAACACAAGGCTGTTCCATAATTGTGGGGCTTTGTATGAGAAAACTCTGCCCCTGCTGTAGTCTTCAGTATTTGAGGTACCAACAAAAAGCCTGCACCTTTTGATCTAAGTAGGCGTGGAGGATCAACAAAAGTTTGCTCATGTACTGCAAGGCTTGAAGGGGTGGTGGCACTGGCTTGCTTCTATCAAAATGCTGGCACTTCACTTCTCTCTCTCTTCCACATCTTTCCATTTCCTCCTTTGATTATCATGCTGTTAAAGTACCCTTTCCAACTAAAGTTACAGTATCCGTCCACCATGTGCTCTAGGTCACTTCATTGAAGAGCTAGACACTCTTCTGAGGCTATTTCCAGTCAATGAGACTCCACTGATTCTGTTTGGTGACTTCAACCTACCCCCAGACAAGCTGCAATCATCTTGTCTTCTCCCTCTTCTAACCTCATTTGACCTCACCTTCAACCAGTCACCTCCAACACATAGAGCAGGTAATGTCTTTGACTTCACCAGACCTGCCTCAGCAATGGATCTTAAAGTAACTCCACTCCATTGCTCAGATCACCACTTTCTGTCATTTGCCCTTTCTCTCTCTCCTCACCCTCTCACTCCTATGGCCACACATACCTCATGCCTTGCCTCTTCTATCATCACTGCTCTTCTACCTCATGACTCTTTTTCTTCTCTCTCCCTGAATACTGCTACAGATACCTTCCTCTCTTCATTCTCTTCATCCATTGATGACCTATGTCCCCTCTCTCCAAAACCTACAAGATCTTTGCCACCTGCACCTTGGCTGACAGAAGTCCTGAGAAACAACCATCTCTTGACTCAGAATGGCTGAGAGGCACTGGAGAAAATCAAGGCTTGTAGCTGACCGTCACTCCTACCAAGCTCTCCTTGCCACATTCTCTAAAGAATTTGCCACTGAAGTCTTCCTTCTACAGAAAGAAGCTGGAGGCATCGGCAGCAGATAGACACAAGCTTTTCAGCATCTTGTCTTCCCTCCTCAACCCTCCCCCTCCTCCTTCACTCACCTCCCTCACTGCTGAGGATTTTGTTGACTTCTTTGAGGATAAGGTCAGCAAGATTTGCCGCTCCTGTGACCACTGTTCATCTTCCTACCTCCTCCCCCACATCTCTAATCTGCTTTCTTCTCTCAACTGAGGACGTTCTCCAGCTGCTGACATACAGCAGTCCCACAACATGTATTCTGGATCAATTTCACAGGAGCGCCTACCCTTCATCTCTTCAATCATCAACAGCTCCTTATTCTCAGGAATTGTACCTGTATCTTCATTCAAGATTGCTAGAGTGGTACCTATCCTAAAGAAACCCAGTCTTGACAGCACCAACATCAGCAACTACAGACCAGTATCCCTCCAGTCTTTCTTCCTCTCTCAGAACCAACTTCAGGACCCAAACCAGTCTGGCTTTAAACCAGCACATTCTACTGAAACTGCACTCATTGCAGTGACAGAGAAACTGCATGCCACGTGGTCAGCTGGGTTGTCATCTGTCCTGATTCTTCTTGACCTCTCCGCTGCCTTTGACAGTCAACCATAATATCCTTCTGTCCTATTGTCCCACAAGGCTCAGTGCTGTGTCCTCTTCCATTTTCACTATACACTTGCTCAATGGGAGATGTCTTCTCTTCACATGCCTTGTCCTACCATTTTTATGCCGATGATGCTCACCTCATCCTTTCTTTTCTTCCTTCTGATAATCAGGTTTTGGGTCAGACCTCAGCATGCCTAGCAGACATTGCTTCATGGATAGCAGGCCACCACCTCAAGCTTAATCCAAGCAAGACAGAGCGTCTTTACATCCCGAGAGCTGCAGGTCTTCATTGTGATCTCTCAACTTCCTTTGAGAACACCATGATCACTTCTTCAGAACCATGTAGCCTTGGAGTAGTTGTAGATGATCAGCTCTCTTTCACGGCTCATGTTGCTAACCTGACCCGGTCATGCAGATTTCTCCTTTACAACCTTATGAGAATTTGACCATTTCTCTCAAGGGAGGCCACCTAGGTACTTGTTCAATCTCTTGTCATCTCAAGGCTTGACTACTGCAACTCCTTCTAGCTGGCCTTCCTATGCATGCCATCAGGGCTCTGCAACTGATCCAGAATGCTGCAGCCTGACTTGTATTCAACCTTCCCAGGTTCATCCATGTCATACCGCTTCACTGAACACCCTTCACTGGCTTCCTGTAGTAGCTAGCATCAGATATAAAACCCTGATGCTGGCCTACAAAGTTAAAAACGGTCCAACCCCTCCCTACCTGACGGCAAAGGTCAAAGCTTGATGCCTCAAGTATGGCTCAACTTGACCCACCGTCATCCAGGACACATGGTAGGCAAGCTTCCAGACTTTTCCCTGTCCTGGCACCAAGGTGGTGGCGGAGTTGCTTGCTATCTTCAAACGCCAACTATAGACTCAGCTCTTTTGAATGCACTAACTCAAAGCTGTCACCACACTTTTAGCAGTTATTGTATTGGCTATGTCTTGTTCTTCACTGGTTTTGTGTAGTTTAGGAATACTTGGGTTTTGGGACTTTTACTTATAATATTTATTAGGTAGTATACGGTTAAATTCTAGCAATATCATAGCTCAAAGTACCTTGAATTCAGGTATACCAGCCTTAGCTTTGGATATTCCAAGTAAACTAAGCACTCTTGTAAGTCACTAGGGATAAGAGCGTCTGCTAAATGCCATGATTGTAAATGTAAATCTTTGTGTGGAAACTAAAAGAAAGAAAGAAAACATGGAGGCTGTTAAGCTTTTTATGGTGTATGGCTAATCATTGTTTTCAATTAATATCTCCATTAACTGTCGATTGTGGAGGTTTAAAAATGTGAAAAATTATTAGAATGAATGTGCAAATGGTATGTGATTATTTGAGATAGACAGGGGTTAGACAATGAAACTGAAACACCTGTCATTTTAGTGTGGGAGGTTTCATGGTTAAATTGGACCAGCCTGGTGGCCAATCTTCATTAATTGCACATTGCACCAGTAAGAGCAGAGT
>JAOUQY010146515.1:0-12579 GCA_028566355.1 Doras micropoeus
ATTTTGAGCAAAACTGTGCTCTTACCCTGCTAATTGAACCTTCACACTCTGCTCTTACTGGTGCAATGTGCAATTGATGAAGATTGGCCACCAGGCTGGTCCAATTTAGCCATGAAACCTCCCACACTAAAATGAGAGGTGTTTCAGTTTCATTGTCTAACCCCTGTATCTAAGGCCCCAAATGCAAGGTGGTGCTGGGATTTGAGCTCATGACCTTCTAATGAGTAGGCCAATGTCTTAACCACTGTGCTACCACCATCCTAGTTTCTCTGTTGAGAACATGCCATTTGTACTGTATTGTCTTTATTGCTTTATTAATCTAATCACTTTTAAGAATGCATGTTGTGCAAGAGGAAAAGTTCATTAATCAGGTGAAGTCCAGTTATTATTATAAGTAAACATTTCCCAAATTTCCCTAGAAGACCAGCAACATTCCATATTGGGATTCCCCTTAAAGCTACACCCCTCATACAGAGGAAACTGATACTGTCTGAACATGCGCCTAGAAACATAACTATATAAAGCACAGTATCTACATAGCCAAAACAGCATACACAAAACAACTATATTAGAGAACATTTCACCATTTTTAAAGTTGAACATTAAACATTTTCAAGAGTCCACTCCCCATAATGTTAACACTTTTATAAATGTTGGCAGTTTAGAGGGTCACAAACCACATTGCAGCCATTATAACATATATATGTATATACCATACAAATACAATACAGTGTTACAATACAGTGCTCAGGATGAATCATACATAAATCTATCTCTCCCTGAAACCTTCCCTAGGAAAACAAAGTGTTTGGCATGCTTCCAATTTTTTTTCAAGTTGTAAAAGAAAATCTCTAGCTTCTGCACTTACTGCCCTTTCTGAACAGAAACAAAAAGTAAAAAGAGGATAAAAACAAGCACGCAAAGAATTTCTTTTGTCAGTGTGGGGTTTCAGTCTCCAAGCAACTTGTGAGAAAGAAGAACACTAACCAGCATGGGAGGATTTATTAGCTATTTATTCAGTGAGGTGAGTTCTTTAAATTCAGAGTGAGGATAATCTTATACTCTATTATAAGTAAATATTTATTCCAAAAGACCTCTAGTAAAGTTGCTTCAATTTTTCTTTTCATTTTATATTATTGACAACAACCTGAATGAAAATTAGAATCTGTGAGACATTTATACGAATATCAGTGTTTCTTAGTATTTTGTAGGCCGCTGTTTTTGTTTGCTTTAATTGACAGTGTGCACCGAAGCTGGCATGGGCTTCACAAGTTTTTGTAAAACCTTTTGATCAATTTTTAGATCAAATTCATCAGGTGAATTTCATCAGATAAACTATCTAAAATAATGAAGAGTTAAGGTCTGCAAGAACTTTAGCAAGGTGACATTGTAACATTGCTGCTTCACAGCTACATGCTCATGTCCTTAATTTGGGTTATTGTTATGTTTTGGCAATGTCTGCAGGTCTGTGTCAGGTTTCTCCACATCTTTGTGCCAACTTTCCCCCTTAGATACTAAATCAAGTATTTAACCAAATTCAATGAACTATTGGGGAAGGTTTCACTAGCCACAACCATGCATGATTAGTGCTAGACCTGCTGAATCTAAACTAACCCTAAAACCTGCCTGAGAATGTGAAGGCTAGAAGGTCTTAAAAAGCAGAGTGTGATGCCATGTTCTAAAGAGAAAGAGATAACATTGCTATGCAAAGGAGATGCAAAACACCATTGCTAAGGATCTGGTACTCCAACAAACCAGTAAGAGCCATTATCCACAAATGGAGAAAACTTTGGAATGGTGATGAACCTTTTCAGGAATGGCTGGCTTACCAAAAATTCACCAAGGGCGCATTGACAACTCATCCAGGACGTCAGAAAATAACCCAGCTGTAAGGTACATTGTTTTGCAAAAAGAGCACAAAGAGTTTTTGACATTTGCAAAAAATATCTAGATGACCCACAAGATTTTGGGATAATATTTTGTGGACTGATGGTGGAACATTTTGTAAGTCATGGGTCCTGTTACATCTGGCATAAAGTTAACACTGCATTCCACCATAAAAACATTGTACCAACAGTCAAACATGGTGGTGGTAGTGTGATGTTCTGGGACTGCTTTGCTTCTACAGGACCTGGGCGACTTGTCATAACTGATGGAACCATGAGTTCTGCTCTCTATTATAAAATCCTGAAAGAGAATATCCACCCATCAGTTTGTGACCTAAAGCTCAAGCACAGTTGGGTTATGCAACAGGACTTGAAGAACACAAGCAAGTCCACCCCTGAATAGCTCAAAAGATACAAAATTAAGGTTTTGGTGTGGAGCCGAGTCAAAGTCCTGACTTGAGATGCTGTGACAAGACCTTAAAGGGGCGGGTCATGCTCATAAACCCTCCAATGTAGCTGATTTAGAACAATTCTGCAATGAAGAGTGGGCCTCTACAATGATGTAAATGACTCATTGCCATTTATTGCAAACATTTGATTGCAAATGTTACTACCAAGGGTGGCACAACCAGTAATTAGGTTTAGAGGGCAATTACTTTTCACAGGGTTGATAAAAGTTTTGAATAAATCTTTAATTTCAATAAATGGATTTTATATTATTTTATATATAAAATAGTTGGAAAAAATAAACTGCAAAAATAGTAGAAATTTGTAAGGGGCAAATTATTATAATTTTTTTTACAGCAATGTATATAAGCAGACCTGACTGAAACATTGTGTGTAGGATGTGAAGTATTGGATTTGACATAAGACAATGAATCTTGTAAAAAATAAGCAAAATGAAGTGGTATTTTGCATGTATTTTTTTAGTCTAAAAATTAGGACAAAGTGTCTAATGAAGAAAAAATATGTGAATGGTTTGCAGGGACTCCCCACAGAGGCTGAAGATCTGCATCAGACTGAGGACTCAATTCCAGTGGCAAGCTCATCTCCAAATCCAGAAAAGGAGAAAAATAATCTTCAATACATTTCCCATGAAAGTACGCTTTTAGCATTATTGCACTCGAACCAAAAATACTTTAAATTTGAGTTTGCTCAAGTGTTGGTCAGAACAATCACAATGTGCTATTTCAGACACCCCAGGGGACACACTGAGGACTGACAGCATCTTCCAAATAACCAGTGCATCTGATCACATTGAAGATGTGGATAAGAGAGACATCCATGTAATTTATGCTGGAAAATCAATGGAAATCATTATGTTCCCATTAGAAAAAATATCTTCTTTGCTTCAGCAAGCATGTGACCAGGTGCACAAGAGACCAGAGAACATGAAAATAATTTTTGATGGTAAATTATACATTTCTAATCACAATATTATATGTATTGATGAATGTATATACTGTGAAAATAAGAGTCAGAAGTGAGTGCTACCCCATTAAATTAGTTACACTGCATCAGGTGACACAGTAAGCAGTGAAGTAAAATCTGTAACAGCAGTACCATGGAAATCGTAAGTAAGATCACAAGCCCTTCTAATACAAATAGAAAAATAGAAAATTTCTATTTGAACAGAAATGAGGTGGTAGAATACCTACCTCATGCAGAACAAATGTATGCAGGTCAGGTCTCCGCATCAGAAAGTTTATTAGAAGTAGAAAGAGTGAGACAAAATTACCTCTTTTTGCATTCAAAGAGCACATTGCAGCTGTCTTGCAGCAATGGTATTGCAACTGCAAGCCAAACTGAAACTATTGAGTAAATAAATAAGTAAATAATGAAATAAATTGCTGCATGTAAGAGTTGATTTGACAGCTCTTTGTAGAAAAATTTTGTTAAATATACAAGAAAAAATATTTGTAGTTGTAAATATATGTCCATACTACAAACTGACTAGTTTATGTAAATAGTAATAACCTAGTATAATAAAATGTATTATCTGAGGTGTGGTTTCCAGGTATTTTGTTAGCTTATTTGTACATTTTATGAACAGAACAATTTGTGTACTTATTAAGTGAATAAACATGGTTGTAATTTTTCCAATATATTTATGCATTTATTTATTTTTTGCTTTCAGGAGAGCAACTGGATGTGACAAAGACAGTGAGTCAGTACCCCAAGCTGCGAAGGGGAACAAAAGTGAGACTCATTCCTGCTTCCTGAAAGACAATCATCTGCTTCATATAAGTGTTTCATTTTATAACAATATTACTGTCATGTATTTTCAGTTAACCTTTCAATAACTGATTTTTATGTTTTTATGTATGCAACTTAGAGTTAGACTCGTAGTCTAACATTTAAGTTCTCACATTTTATGTTATCCCATATATTAGTGGAAAAGCATTTTCTGTACTATTAAATATAAACGTATTACGTTACATTTTGTATGAATTTTGAAAGCTATCACTAAAATAGATGCCTTAATATAAAGGACACTGTGACTGTGCAGAGGTCTGTGAACTAAAACGTTAAAGCATGGGTTGACCCTGTCAAGAAACTTGTTTTTTTTTCATATCTACCTATGCAAGCATAAGCTATAAATTAAGAAGGAAAGTACTAGATGGTTCAGTAGAAGATGCACAGAATTTAGCTGGCTATGACTTACCAATAAACTGTACATACACACTGTTGTTTGATCTTGGAATTTTCTTTCACCTCAAACTTTGGGTACTATACTGAACTTCCACTTCCACTACTGCCACCTCACACTCACCTGCCACTTGGTAGTACTGAGTTGGACCCCCTTTTGCCTTTAGAAGTACCTTAATTCTTTGTGACATAGATACAAGAAGGTGCTGGAAACAATTTTGGTCCATATGGATAATCTCGCCATTGATGCTCAATTGGTGTTAAGGGGCTCACAGTGTGCCAAGAACATATCCCCCACACCATTACCCCACCACCAGCAGCAACCACCATTGGTACAAGGCATGCTTTCATGTTGTTTATGCCAAATTCTGACCCTACCATTTGAATGTGGCAGCAGAAATCAAGACTCATCAAACCAGGCAACGTTTTTCCAATCTTCTATTGTATTTTAGTGAGCCTGTGTGAATTGTGGACTCGGTTGCCTGTTCTTAACTGACAGCAGTGGCACCTGGTGTGGTCTTCTGCTACTGTAGCCTACCTGGTTCAAAGTTTGATATGTTGTTCATTGAGAGATGCTCTTCTGCATTCTTCAATTATAACGAGTGGTTATTTGAGTTATTGTTGACCTTCTATCAACTCCAACAAGTCTGGCCATTCTTCTATGACCTTTGCCACCAACAAGGCATTTTTGCCCAGAGACATGCAGATCACTGGATATTTTCTGTTTTTCAGATTATGACCATTCTATGTAAATCATAGAGATTTTGTGTGTGAAAATCCCAGTATTGTGAATCTAACCTACAGAACATTTTACTTCATCAATGTGTGAATGTAGCGAGTGTGAATGTAACATCAATGTTTGCAAAGAATTCAACAGTTTACAACTTTTTATCTGTTTGCCATTTCAATATGTGCATGATACCCCCTGACTAGTCAGTAAGAGAGACAATTAACCAGTAGAATAAGACTCAGCATTTAAAGGCAGTCAATACAATCCCTTATCTACATATATGTGCACATAATCTTTGTACCAAACATAACTTTACTACATTTCATAAGGCCACAAGAGCTAGGAACATTTAGGAAAGTACGCAATCTGTCCCTATCAGGCCATTGAAGCAGAAAAACATGATTATGATTATAAACAGGTGTTAATGACATCAGGCTTGTAGGCATAGGAGAACCAGGATGACATTGAGGTCTCATAGCACCCATTGACCTTGGCAGGTAATTCACTATAGGCAGTTCTTCCACAAAGCCAATACGTTTCTGAAGGGTCTAGAATGCGACTATAGTTGAATAGGCTGTAAATTTTGCTCCAGTTTGGGAGACATGAGAAACATGCTCTAAGTGTTGTCATCTAGCTCTATGGTCAAGTTACATAGTGCCTTAGAGGTGTCACTGAGAACTGGATGCTTTTCTACACACCATGGGAAACAGGATGAAATAACATCAATACCATGGTGAGAAGGGAGATTGTTTGATTGCACAGTAAGGAACCCCGGGGTACACCACTGCTCATGTAGTTATAACTGTTAGTGTGACATTATCGTGTGGTAACGTTATATGAAGTCACATCAGTATGTAACGATGCACATGTATCACAGACTGAGATGGTGTGTCCTGCCCATGCAAGGCAAGGAGAAACACTTACAAAGTGTGGAACACAGACTTCACAACCTGGTGTTATGAGAAAGTAAACAAAGTCTTAAGGTGATTAACAATAAAGATCCCAATACCCAAATAAAACTGAAAATAACTAATTTATTGTTGAAGCTCTTACAAAAACATTTTAAGCTGAGAAGTTAATTGTTCCTGATTCTTGAATTCTAACCTCAGGAAGTGAATAAAAAGTGTTATTATTAATAGAACAGGTATATGCTTAGGTATATGACACATTTACCCCAAACTGTAGGAGAAGTAGGCCTTCTAATATATTTAATGAGATAACCTCTAGGCCCAGTAGCAATATTTGTGTTACAGTGTAAATCCAGTGATTATGACTCTTTTTTGCTCAGATTGAATGATCCAATGTAACTTAATGTGCAATTGTCAGCCTCTTGTGATGAAGGCAAGACTAGCTGGATATTGCTTCAATGCAGCACACACAGGAAGAGTTCTGAAATGCCAAGTTCTTTGCAAAACTTTGTCATTTTTTGTGGCACAATTTATCCATCTGCCATAGCTCTGTTTCAAAATTAGAAACATCAGAACTAGATGGGGTAATATAACCTGGTGTGGAAGCCTCTCCAACACCCTTAGGATTCCGCTTACTTGTTGCCATACTAAATCATGCAACTCATTTGGTACCAAGAAAAACTTCAACTGAACTCTTGTCAACTTACATTGCTTTTATCACCAAACTGATTCAGTCATCTAGCAGCAAGCTCTTTGACAGGATACACTCACCTGTGCTGCCATGTATGGACAGGAACATAGGAACACAGGATCACCAGACCAGATGAGATCAGATAATAGCGTTAGGTGTTGGTAGATACTGCAGCTTCTTTGGGTCTGTGGGTCGGCACAGCATGTGGTCAAAGAGGATCACTGTCTTGACGACTATGTCAAATTCTTGTACTCTTTCCTGGATGACCATAGAGATATTTAACTTTCATCAGGAGAAAGATAACCAGAAATCAGGAAACTACGAGCCAGGCAGTGATCAAAGACTACAGATTTTATTGTGTGCACAGAGTTTAACAGCAACCCGTCCATGATTCATAGCTTAAATAATGGCCCATTCTCACCAGCTTTTTATACTGTGTAAAGACTTACTCCAAACCATAACAATGTCCAAGGTTACCAAAATAAAAGAAAAATACAGAAGCAGACCTTGCACAACACAAGGCCACCACACAGAATACAAGGTGTGGACAAAACATTCAGTGAACAGTCAGATATCTCAAATGAAATGCATACGACAAGTTGGACATCGAGGGTCTAAAAGGGAAACCTAGGGTGGGGTGGGTGTGGCTTATTGGGTCCAAGTGGTGCAGTCATTTAAATGCAGTCTCTTGAAAAGGACCAGCCAACTTACGCCCCGATCTTGCACCTGCTGACTTTTTTTTGTTTGTTTCCTTGCCTTAAGGATCTAATGAAGGGATCAAGGTTTGCAGACATCTCAGAGATTCAGACCCGCGTGACTGCAACTCTGAAGGACGAGTACATAACAGGACACTAAATGTATCCACAGATGAACGGCACGTTACATGAGCACACACACCACATGTACAGAGATATAAATATATGGACAGATGTGTATATGCTATGAGTGAACATTAGGAGTGGCAAAGTGTGACATTAACATCACAATAAATAAAACTGATAGTAATGATTAAATCATGTATCGTAATATATAAGTAAGGATTATATATATATAATCAAGAAATAATATAGAAATAGAAAAAAGCTTCATACTTGCACAAGTTTTGGCTTCTTATGCATGTTCTAACAGAGTTACAAGCTGCCAGCAGTCTAAAGCAGGGGTGTCAAACTCAGTCCACAAAGGGAATGTTTGTGTCCACTGACGGTGCTGCTGGTTTGTGTAATTTAATGTAATTAAATGTTTTTATTTGCTTCTTAAATAGTCATACATACTAAGTGTAGTTGCTGGTTATTCTGCTTTCATTCGCCATCACCATTGCTGCCATTTTTTTTGCTTTAATGTCAGTAGCCCAAGACTACTCATTATGATAGAGACCATTAAATGTTTTTATTTTCTTCTTAAATAGTCATACATGTTATGTTTCCATCCATCACACAAAATCATTAAGATGTCTGACCAGAGAGGATGGGCAGCCAATATGTTGAAGCATCACAGCATTCATTCGTTCATTGAATCTATATTCAGTTGTGAAATTATACTCTGGAATAAAGTGGGCAACAAAATTGTAACCTTTTTTTTTTAAATACACTTACTGTTATAAATAACATGAACAAGAAAATGTGTAAACTTCACTTGTGAAATTCCAGATCGCGTTGTCTGACCATGGCAGGGCGGGGCAGCCTGTCTGGGTGACCTCCATCAGCAACAGGGTCGGCCAAGCTGCAGACCAGGTTTGAGGAGTAGACAGTCTGCCACATTTGTTGGACAGCTGGGCAAAATATCTGGTGGAGCTAAGGAGCCAGCCATCTCTCACCAACAATAGGTCAGGAACATTTATTGTTTTGCATTCTTTCTGTGCCCTATCATACATGTTCATACTTGCATATGTTTTCGCTTCTTATGTGCTGTTGTGTTCTACCTCAGCTTAGGTGAGCAACAGTGTTGCACTTTGGCAGTACCTGTTGGACTACGACAAACACCAGACAAAACACCGGTGTTTCTGCCAGACACCAGAGCAGGCTGGCCACAGGGAGGTTAGGAACTCTCCAAGAAGTGGCAGGTGTTCACTCCAGGAGTGGAGAGTGGGAAGGGGCACACACTCACCATTACTGCCACACTTGCCTGGTGGCCAGGTTGGCGCCACCTGATTGAGACCATCTTTGTCAGGCTCTGTGCCATCCACTGCAATCCCAGGAAAAGAGGTACTGGCACAGTGTACAGATGAGATCTCATCCTGGAGGACTACAGGAAAATTAGGCAGTGTATTCTGACCAATACATGGATGTGAGCTTCTATTTTGTAGCCTCTGCCCTGCTAAAGTGCACCCCCTGTCTGCACCCCAGAGCCAGACAGAGAAGAGAAATATCTCGCCGACATCCACAACACTGTGTCTGTAAAGCTACATCCCCGGCAGCAGATCTTCCTTCGGGTCCTCAGCTAGTGATGCTGGCTTACAGTGGCCTTACAGATTGCTGCCCCACTGCCCTTCTGCAAGGCAGAGCAAGCAAAGCCATGTGATTTTTTTGGTTAAATAAACCCTATGTTAAGTTTCAAGACTGTCTACCATCCATTTAGTTTTATTACTGAATGCAACACTTATTTTGAAAGTGTTTTTTCTTAAAATTTAAGAATGAGCAAAGAAGAGCAAGGATGTACATCAAGAGACAGAAGCTACATGAGCAATGAAGGAAAACAAACACAAGCGAGAGAAGAATCTGACAGCCATTTTAAATGTAACTCCCCATCACCTGAAGGCCCAGATACGCCTCACAAACATGATGGTGCCTTTAGTTCAGCTCATGGTGCATCTACTCATTCTCCAAATCAAGATTTTCAAGCTGCTATTCTGTCAGTTACTAGGCTCCAGCTACTAACCTTCCCACAGTCCATCTACTAAGCAATACTTATCATCAAAACTCACCAAAACAATTCAAGAGTTAAAATAAAGAAGCCAGAAGAAGAAAGCTTAAAGCAAAGAAAGAAAGGAAAGCAATCATTAAAATAAGCATTGAAAAACATTGCTGGAATAATTTAAAGAAAACTGCTCATCAAACCAGAAGACCATATAACATGCCATTGCTTTTTCTAAGACACAGTAGCATAGTATTCTCACCAAAGCTTTGATGGAGCTTTACTCTGAATACCATCAATGGTGTAGCTTGGGGCATCGCAAGTCATATTGGCAAATTCTGAGGGTATAGGCACAAGTATATCACTGAGGAAAGGACAATTCCTTGCACAATAATAAGGAACTGGAAGGAGACTTGCATAGCTGTTGACTTTGCTGACTGAGTCCTAACTGCAGAGAAGCTAGTTGGCTTCTGTAGTTGTAGTTTTTAATTGTTTTTTTATTTTATTTTACAAATGCTTTGTGAAAATTGAAGTCTGTCTGTTGCTACACTGACTAGGCAGATAAGGAGAAAAGGTCACCAATCAGAAGACATCCACAGCTATGAATTCATGTAACTTTGTGTAATAAATAGAGGCTCTGAAAGAGTGCCCTTCAAGCAACACTGAAATCACACCATTGTATGTGAACTGGGTTGCTCCTTCTTGCAAGAATCAGTTCACACAAGTCAACCATGCTTGAAATAATAAAATGTGCCACATACAAATACAACTCAGTAAAATATGACCATCAAATCACCTATTTAGATACTCAAATCACCTTTCATACTGTCAATGTTCACTGCCTACATCATGATGTGGATGTTAAATGTAGTTTTGTGTTATGAATGACAGATAAGGAACTGAACATGGCTACAATGTAACACTGGCTCATATTTTCAAAAATAATTCTTTTATCAAATCAAATGACTGTCCCATGTTCTGATGCACTAGCGTTTTAGCCTTAACATATTTTTAGCAATGCATTTTAGTTGCTTTCATCTTACACTTGCTGCTCAAGCTAGGTGGAATTATGACTACTAAACAGAATATACTCATTAAATCTTTAAAACCTGCTTCACTCATGTCAGAAAAGGCCAGGAATTTGTTTCTACAACACAGATTCAACACATTGGTCCTGGAGTACAACCTGTCCTGCACATTTCAGTGTTTTCCCTCATAAGCAAACCCACTGCAACTCTGGAAAGGCTGTTATTTGGACACTGTGTTTTGGGAGCAGAGGAAACATTAACACGGTATGTGACCAAAAGTATGTGGATCCATCACACCATCACACTCATGTGCTTGTACACATTCCAGAGTTACTCCTGGTTTGCTGTTATAATAACCTCAACACTTCTGGGAAGGCTTTCTACTTAGATTTTGGAGCATGTCTGTGGGTATTTGTGCTTAGTCATCCACAAGAGCATTTGTGAGGTCAGGCATTGATGTGGAATGAGGAGGTATGGGATACGTTGCATTTTACACTTCATCCCAAAGGTGTTCAGCAGGGTTGAAGTCATGACACTGTACAGGACACACATTCTTTCACTCCAACCTTGGAAAACCATGTCTTCATGGACCTCCCTTTGTGCACAGGAGCATTATTATGCAGGTTTGGGCCCCTTAGTGTCAGAGAAGGAAACAGTAACATATATATATTTAACCATTTATGGCATTTTATCTAATTTACACAACTAAGCAGTTGAGGGTTAAGGGCCTTGCTCAGGGGCCCAGCAGTGACAGCTCGACTGTGGTGGGATTTGAAATCATGACTTTTGGGGCAATAGATCAACTTCTTAATCACTGCCCCTATTTTTTTTAATAACAGGTTTATACATTTTCTGAAACCTTTCAAGATCTGTAGTCAATCAAACACAAGACTCTGTGTAAGTGTAACTCCTTTAAGTGTTCATTTTCCAAGTACATTCAGGCCTTGAGTGCTTGGCCTGCAGGAACTGAATTTGAGTCCCATGGCCTAAACAGAGTGGGGATTAACCAACTAAGAAATTTTTTTAATGAATACATTTTATTCCAAAATTTAATCTTACATGTATATTACGTTAGCTAATGCTATACACGTCGCTGTTTCATAACACCAATAAGAAAGTTTGCAACCGTTTAGTTATATAATGTTAGTGCAAAACTGTAACTCCACATATACAGACAATATTATAAGCGACATGATGGCCAGTTTAACGTGATAAAAAGGAAAGTCATGAAAATTTGTGAAAGTTAATTTACCTTTAACCTGAAATAAAGTTCTCGACTTTTTCCCAGCTCAGACATCTCGATGAACGTCTTGCAGCTCTGACTTCATTTCAGCTCTGAGTGATGGACTGTGGTATATTTAGAGTCAATAAAGATTAGTAGTAAAACTACATTAAAACAGAACTGCTCTACATGTCTGCACTTCCGTCTTCACATGTTGCTTAGTTACTAATCAAGTTTATACCACTTTTCAGCTACTGTAGTACACACATGCTTCAAGAAGTCCTCTATTGTTCCGGTACCCAAGAAGTCCACCATCACATCCCTGAATGACTACCGTCCTGTAGCTCTGACCTCTACCATCATGAAGTGCTTTGAACGGTTAGTCAAAAAGCACATCTGTTCTTTCCTTCCAACATCTATGGACCCTCTCCAATTCGCCTACCGAGAAAACAGATCTACAGAGGAGATTGCTTTGACGATGCACAGTGCGCTCTCTCACCTGGATAAGGAAAACTCCTACATGAGGATGTTGTTCATCGATTATAGTTCTGCTTTCAATACAATAGTTCCTGCTAAACTCATCATTAAACTTAAAGACCTAGGACTAAACCCTCA